>BJFM01003980.1:2515-14654 GCA_016586285.1 Arothron firmamentum | reverse complement strand
TATGTATATATATACATATACGTATATACATATATGTATATATATACATATATACATATATGTATATATATACATATACGTATATACATATATGTATATATATACATATACGTATATACATATATGTATATATATACATATACGTATATACATATATGTATATATATATATGTGTATGTATATACATATGTATATATATATATGAAAAATCAGTTTTACTTGTATTTTCAGTTTTTCCTTTTAAATTAAATTAAAAATCTGTCTGTTTAAAATCTCACTTGTCAAATTTAGGTTCTAATGTGTTTGAAAGTCTAATTTCTGAAATTCTCTGTCAGTTGATAGTTGTCACATTATTTAAAATTTGAAGTCATCATAGTTTAGGTTAATCATTCTGGATGTTTCCATGGCGACAACACAACTTCCAAACAGCCAGAATCATCTCAGCGGCTCAGAAAACGTCTCCTTCAGTCGGGAGAATTCGAAGGCATCAGTTCAGGCATTAGAAACGTGTTGGCACTGAAAAATGACCTGTGTAAATGAAAAAAACAAAGGATGGAGAGCGTGTTTGGATACATCTGCTTTTACATTCGTCATCCTTCCATCACAGGAATCTGTAACTAACAAAGTATGGCGCCCTGGGGGGCCGGGGGCGGGGCCAGGAAGCAGCTTTAGACAGGAAAGATTCAGTTTGGCAGACTAAGCTAGTCCAGGTGAGACAGAGCCCCCAGTGCAGGGGGGGGGGTCAAAGTAGCACCCCTCCCCCAGACGCAGCTCCAGACTCCGCCCACTCCTGTACACCACCACACCTTCACCTGTGAGCTCTGGGCACTTCATGGACACAGACGTTCTCAGAAAAAGATGTTTTTTCCTTCAGTGGGCCGTGCTCTTGGTCCGCAGAGCTCCGATCACACTCTGGATGTTCTCCTCTGGAACCTGCAACAAAAAAAAGCCTCATCAAGAACTGTGACCGTGCTGATCTTCAGCCCTCGCTGCAGTCATGTGACTCACACAGCACTTCCTGGGTCACCTCTCTGGAGGTGAAGATGTTTCTCACAGCGCTCAGCCTGAGGAACCAGCGTCAGAAGAGCTGAGCGCTGTTCTGCAGGAGATCCAGCTCAGCAGAGAAACATCTTCACCTCCAGGAGGAGAGAGAGGTGACGCAGGTGGTCCTAGTTCAAGCATCAGCCTCTTCTACCACAGCTGTCTCCAGTCATGTGACCCCGGCGAGTCACATGACCATGGAAACATCAGCTCAGATTCGTTTCATCACAAACTTTATCTGCGACAGGTGTCATCACCTGAGATAAAGGATGTTTAAAACCTGCTTGTAAACATGAATAAACCGTGAAGCTTCAGCGTCTGGATGTCTAATCTTGGCGTTCTACATGCGTGAGCGTCGTTGGCGAGGTCTCACCAGGGCGTGGTCGAACTTGAAGGTGCTAATGTAGTAAGCCGGAATGTCAGCTGTCGCCAGCGGTTCTGATATCTGAGCCACGATCCCACATTCATCTGCAGAACAAAGGAAGAAAGCATCAAAGATCTGCTTCCATTGGCCAAATCCAGGAAGTGAAACTCACCAAATCCTAAGGGTTGTCCGCCGATGCGAACCATCTTCCAGAGCTCACCAGACGCACTGGTGAAGAGGACGTTGTTAGGAAACCTAAAAAAACACCAAAGTATCACCCTCTTTCATCTGTTAGATTAACAAGTATTTTGCTCCTGATTTTGTAACTTTTGGAGTTTTAAACCTCAACGCATCGCGGTAGCTAATTAGCTGTCAGCTAACATCAGCCGTGCACGTTTTAAAGCTTCACATGGCTGCATCAGTGAATGAGCGAGCAGACGTCTGCTCGATGATGCTGACCGCTACAGCTCACCTTTGAGCCGTCTGTTCATCCATGACCAGGGAGATGTATCCCTCAATCAGGGAGAAGGAGAAGAAGCGAATGTGGGTGGAGTCTTCACTCGTGGCTCCGCCTTCCTTTGACCTGCAAATTATGGTTGAGAAACTGAAGCTGTTAGCAGGTGTTTGTTGCACATGCGTGGACCACACACACACACACACACACACACACACTGTGTGTGTGTCCACAGATAATCTGATATTTCTGATGTTTATTTCTGTAAATAGACCCTGGACAAGCTCCGCCTCGGAGCAGAGACAGGTCACCCAACACCAAGATGAGCAGGGAGAAGCTCACCCTCCGGAGTAAAACATGACGTCCATGAGCAGAGTGGCCACAGACGGGAGCGTGTCCGGGTCCAGACTGGTCACGCAGAACATGTTACTGGGACTGGACAAAGGGTGGATGATGGGACGCGGTACTAAAAAAAACAAACAAACTATTATATTTTATATTTATACAATAAAGACTTTGCTAATTACTAGGATGGATCTGTGAAACGGGTGGAGATCTCCCAGAAATGAAAGTGTTCTCTGGATGAGGTGAAGCTCTGGCGGGGGGGAGCCCAGCTCTCCCTCCCAGCTGCACCAGCTCACCCAGTTTGGGCTTGACGAAGCCGTTGGCCACCCCCAGGTTGTGAGCGGCCACCGCCTCTCCGTTCACCACCCGCAGCAGCGTGAACTCGGAAGACAGGCTGTGCATGACCATGGGCAGGTCTCGCTCTCGGACCTGCGGCACAGAAGGAAGAGCGGCACAGTTCACCCACTCTGTTGTCGTGGCAACCTTTTAGAGCAACTTTTAGCTTTTTTTTTTTTAATAACCGTCGTGTCCGGATGCAGTGAACGATCCTCAGGAAAGAACACAGCTGTTGGAGCTCTGACTCCCATCCCTCCATCCCTCCACCTACACCAGCACCTTCAGCATTGGGGTCGGGCTCGGCTGACTTATGTAACCCGGAAGATCCCGACGGTGGAAAACACACATGTGGAGCTGCTCTGATTCTGGTGCGCTCTCTGGGCTGGGTTACGCGATCCGACACAGCGTGAGCGGAGGGGGGCTGTGGGTGATGGGTGGGAGACACAGCAGGTTTTTCCTCTTTTCTTTCTAATAAATGAAAGCTCAGGACTGAAGGAGACGAGCCTGACGGATACCTGAAATACCAGCGAGAGGCCGAGCGCTGATCCTCTTTACGTAACAGATTTATCAACATCAGCCCGGGAAGCCTTCCTTCCATCTTCACAAACACGCTACTCAGCAGGCCTGGTTTTTCTTTCTTTCTTTTTTCTTCTTCAGCAAATAAAAAGCAGTAAAAATGAAAGAAACTCGCCCTGTGGCTAAAAAGGATTTTTACCAAAGTGGCAGGAAGTCTGCGGACGGAGGAAGCTTCCAGAGCGCCACGCTAGCTCCAGCCTTATTGCTTTCTCATGTCTCAAACTCTGTGGTGATAAAACCTCCAGGATTCCTCTGCAGCATCAAACATCTCCGTCCGTCAGCGGCAGAACTCACCAGGATGTAGTCCGTCTGATAGGTGGACAGCATGAACACAGAGATGTTGTGGTCGGCCAGCGGCGCGATGACCGATTTGGCGATTTTGGTGACTCCGATGGGCTGCGAGTTGGAGGCGTTGCCTCCGCCTGACACCACGTTGAGGGCCAGCCAGGTGGCCTCGGCCACGCTGATGTGCTCCGACTGAGGCAGCTCTAAACACGGGAGACACACACATGCACAGCAGGGCTGGAGAACGCTGAGGCTTCAGTTCACTAAACAGCAAGTTGAGCTGTGAAGGCGTTTGTCTCCAGATGCTCACGTTTACGTGCACACGCAGACCTGGAGACGCACAAAGTGAGGAGAGCTCAGAAGCTCCGCCTCCTACCAGACCTACACGCTCACACGGAGGTCGATGTTTCAGAGGCTGCAGGTCATCAACGCAGGACGGAACCCTTCCATCTTAAACTGTTGTCATGTTGACACAGGAGGTCTTATTTAGCAGCTTGATGGTTCAAATCTAGAGTAATTACAGCCGTCAGCCGAACCTTAACGTGTGGTTCAGTTAATCATCAGAGGATTTAATGGCCGATGGTTTGTTGACTTAATCATCTTAACCAGCTGACAGGCTGCGTGTTTGCTCTTTAATGCACGTAGAAAGATGAGAAAATGTGGTCAGAACCAGTCAGCAGTAGAAAATACCTGCACCAGGTTGTGCAACGAGGAGCCTGCTGTCTCCACGGCAACTAAGAAAGGTCACCCTGGAGAAGTGTGTGTAATGACATGGATTCACTCAATCAGCCAACCACAAACCATAACGACAAAGTGTGCTCAAACATCGGCGCCGGAGGGAACCAGAGATTACGCAATCTGATCAGTTGCCACGGCGACTGCAAAGAAGCTGAGAGCAGCAGAGACCCACCTTTAAAGCCCTCCTCGTCCACGATGATGGTGTAGTCCTCCGGGGTCTCCGTCAGACTGAAAAACTTGCATCTGGAAGAAAAGAGGTCCAACAGAGGAAACAGGGAGTGAGAGCAGGAAGAACACCTTCAGAATAAAGAGCATCCATCCACATTTCTGCAGATTTATCAGATCTGGCGGTCGGAACCATGTTTGATTAGAGTCTGAGGAGTAAAGACGCTGCGTTGTCATGGTTACGCTCCATTAACACTCATACGAAATAACCAAATTTGCCGCTACAGGAACAGGCAGCGGCCCCGTCTGGTAAAGACGGAACATCTGAGGACCCAAACACTGCTGCAAGAATGAGCGAGCGCTCACACCTCCACTCTGACTGGAAGGTGAGAAAAACAGCAGGATGACGAGAGGAAAGCAGAGGCAGAGCCTCCGCCTGGACTCAAACCCGCTCCTCTCCCTCCATCCAGGTAGCAGCCCCCCAGGGCCACTGACAGCGAGGACCTTAGGTGACTTATTCCAGGAGGACGCGTCACCAGATAGCAGAGATGGTGTTTGAGGAGGGCCGACCCCTCAGGGCTCAGACCCCGGCCTCAGAAATGTCTGCTGCTGACGCTGAAGCGCTAACAGATGTTAGCAATGCTGCCGTTACCATAGAAACAACTGATTTGTGGTGAACACATTTATGTTATGTGAAAATGAAACTACAGCTTGGACAAATGAGGCAAATGGACATTTATCTGCTGAACAAATGAAAACGTTTGAGGGAGAATTAATAACCTGACTGCTCAGCAAACATCCCAAAATTAACATCCACTTTAAATAACTGCACCAGCCGATGTTTCACTGAACAAACTGGACAGCCAGCAATGGAAGAACGACTGGGAGAACAGGGGACATTTTCCAACTGCTCTAGGAATTTTGACGTTAAACTCAGAATTCTGACACTTTAGATCTTCAGAGGATGAAAATCAAACTTTACACTCCCAGCAGAGTTCTGTCTTCCGCCCTGAACTTTGATCCATCGCCCATATCAATTGTTTAATGCAAACTTTGATGTGCAGGTATAAAAACCTTGACCAAACTGCAACTTTTCCTTAAGGTCCAAACATTAAAGATCGAATTTCCAGGGTCAGCAATCCGACTGTGTTCTGTAAATCCAGCTGGGCCCGGTTGGCACAAAAACCTTCTCATGTCCCTTAGAAAGAACTAACTCACATTTGCAGGTCTATATTTGTGAGGACGATCCCCAACCATCACAAATCCATGACCCCTGACCTCAGCCTAACCCAACTCTGAAACCAAGTCAGAACCACAAATCAGCCATTTTTGAATTTTGAACTAGTCAAAATGTCCTCACTTTCCCAGTGAAATATGTGTTCTGGTACACACACACACACACACACACACACACACACACACACACACACACACACACACACACACACACACACACACACACACAGAGAAAATGACAGACTAAGGATAGGCCTGGAAACTGCAGGAAGCTGCATTAAATGCAGCTGCAGGAAGTAACCAGAGCCCAAATGAACACAGGTGCATTCTGAGTGAACTGGCCGAGTCCATCAGTCCCAGCAGCACCAGTTTGGTCCAGTGTCAACAACACAATCAACACTGACAGCATCGAACAACAAAGGCAAAAGATGAAATAACCCCGATGCACATTTGATGTGGTAAAAGTTATTACGCACCTTGTTTTAGAGGCCAGAAAGGCGAGTTTTATTAATCCGTGAGTGCAAATCTGGATCCCCTCTTTCTCTATACTCGCCACTTTCAAGCTGTGCTCTAAAATATGAAGCTCCATCTTTTACGTCTTCTCATTTGAGGAACAACTAATGCGCAAACAAAGCTAAACACTTTCAAATTAGATGCATAAATAAATAAATACACACATACAGCAGGCTAAGGCGTTTGAATTGAGAAAGAAAGAGCGAGGCAGGGAGGAATAAAGAAAAGAGGTAAAAAAAACGAGCCGCTGTCAAAGCTGCGACGGAAACCCAGCACACTTCCGGCCTGAGCTTTTCAGAATAAGATGTACAGCATTGACGATCAGTGCTAATTATGATTAGCACTCATTAGCTTCAGCGTTACATTGAATGTAAAATCACAGTAAAGATATCAGATATTAGCTGCGTTTAACTAATTCAAACTTTTTCAGTAAGTATATTTGTGCTACAGTTGTAACTTAATGTTCAGAAAAGTTAAAGGTTTTTAATCACGTTTCCAGTCTTTGCATGTTCAGCGAACAAACATTTACGATAACATTTACCTCTTGTGGGTCGTTGCGCTACGCGTTTTCCCAATCATATTTACATTTTCCTTTTAACCATCTAAACAGATTCAAAACATCTCAGAATCAGACTTTTCCTTTCAACAACAAATATAACCAAAACACAACCTCTTAGCAGGAATATACTCGATTCGAATTTTGCAAAGTTGTGTTTACTTCTAAGCAAAAGCGGAAGCTGGATAGCGAGTAGCAGGCGTTAGCTTGTCAGACCTGTTAAATGGAGAGCAGAGGACCGTGATCCCCATGTTTGCTCTACGGCTGAAACACTTGGCAGCTGGTCGGACTGAAACAAACAACCTGCCATTCACGCGAAGTAGGCGGGTCTGCAGGCTCGCACGGCATCATGGGGAACGTAGTTTTCCAGCATTACAAACGAAGCGTCAATCAATACATTCAAAGAAGGAAAACGATTTCTTTACGATGAGAGTAGATTAAATGCATCCTGTGTGCATCAAAAGTCCTAAAGTTAGCATACTGTTTGAGAGTAGATGGCTCAAAATGTGAAAACAGGGATTTGCTCTTGTAGGAGCCATGAATATAATAAGTATTTTGGTTTAAGTTAGTGGTTGTTTTGCGTTGATGGGGATATAATTTGTATTTATATTGTTATGGGATGGCGGGTCACACGATGATGTCCTGGCTTATGTATATAGAGAAAGGATGATTCAAAAAACAGTTATTAAGTGAATGAACGTCATGACTTTAGGCCACGTTTCACACTTCAGGTGATACTTCCCCCCCTTTCTCCCAGGATCCTGAAGTTAATTTCATTACACACTTTTTTGATTCTAACTGTGGGACTACAAGGCAATAAGATGAATAAGAAACTACTAAAAGGACAGATGAGCATTCCTAACAATCTTACAGAACAACTCAGATGTTGCTGGAAGGCAAATCCCAAATATATCCATTTACTTTTATGTGTAATATAAACTATACTGTGTATTGATTTCTTTAAGATGCCTTTTATTGCTCCACATTCCTTCCAGTTAATAAAAAGGAAATTGAAACAAGTGCACTGAAAGTATTTATAGGTCAAGAATAACAATATATGTTCTCCTGTGGATGGTGGTCATTTAATAAACTTTGGCTCTTCTTTCACTCCAGGGCAAAGCTTTCAACTATTTTGCCTGTGCAGGACTTGTTTTTAACTCCTCTCAGACCAAACATTCCTCACATCTGTGTAAAGAATGGACCAGCAATTAACCAAAATAGGAATCCAACTGGGAAACAGTACCATAGGTTATCACCATGACAACCTGTTGGAACAAAAGAGCAGTGTTAATGTATAGAAATATGATGATAGAAACCTTTCAGGACGTCTCCAGGAATGATATAATCAGATTCGTGGCATTTCGTCATAGAAGGGTCACTTGTCTGAATCATGTCTGTGTGAAATAATTTCATCATTGAATTGAAAAGTTTCATCAGTGTGAAATCTGATTGAAGCCTGAATGTTTTTTTTCCCCAGTACAGCAGAGAAACACTGGAGGACAGGGGTCTCGGAGCTCTAATCTCTTCCCCGTGACCTGGATCAAAAATCCTGAGAACAACTGGACTGTTGGCCTCAGATCTCAGATCTGCCTCCACCCACCAGTACAAACACAAGTAATCTGTGCAAAAAACAATCTTCATGATGAATATAAACCTGTTATTTCATAGCTACTAAAAACACTAACAAAAATTAAAGCCTATGTATATGCATGTCCATAAATTATTAAAGAATGTAAATATGATTATGCAAATTTTGACCTGATTTTCAAGGTCCTGATTGAAATTTTACCAGAAACAGACTTTGGCCAAACATAGAAGTGGTAAAAGTCTGACTTAAGCCAAATTTTAATTTTCGAGAATCAAGAAAAAAATAAAATAAAATCAGACTTTAAGACTTGCAATGTTGCATACAAACAACAGGGGGTGCTTTAGTGTAATTTAATGTATATAAACAGTCTATCTACAAGCCAAGTTTAAAAAAATATAAAAAGGCTAGAAATTGCATGATTTCATTACGCAAACGTCATTTCTAGTAAATGATCAATTTGTTGATTTATTTACAGCTAAAATACCAATGAAAATAATTAAACAAACAAACAAAAAAAATCAATACGTAGCCAATTTAGTCACAAACCCATTAAAAAAAAAGATTCAGAATAAAGTGATTCAGGATAGTGTTTAATTGGCTCCTACCTTCAACACGTCGCTCTTTGCGTTTATCTGTGGCAGCTTGTTGAATAATTAGCATCCACGTTCGCCTCAACTGTTGCTTTTAGACATGGTCACGTAGTTATTTGAGTCCTGTCTCCAGTTTTGAACTAAAATTCCTCCCTGGATTCTGTTTCTGTCTCAAACTTGTCTTTTCATAAAAATCCCACTGGATATGTCTTGAATTATTTGGACACTTTCGTCATAGACGGTTTGTTTTTCCGGTATTGATACCTCACGTGTCCCCCTTCTCCGCCTTTAATTGGACAGACGCTGCCATCTTTGCTTCGATTGGTTCAATCAAGAGCGCGAGTTGTGACAGTGACACGTGATTCAGGTCTAACTTTTTTTAATTTTTTTTTTTACGCGCGATGATACCATTTTGCTAATTAATGCCTTCATGTTAAAGCTCCATTTTATATTCAGTCATACGAATCTTGTACGTCTTACTGGTAATAATGACACAGCTTGCGAGGCGTTTTTGTTGTGGGAGTTCTATGTTGGACACAATGAAAATGACCCGTTCACCTGTGTAACCACGCCGGGCTCCAGTTTTGCGGAAAAATACGCAATTACAATTTTTAAAAGGTTGTGAAAAAACAAAATGAGAAGAAGAAGAGACACCGACTTTCCAGTTTGGCATAGAACGAAATTATTATTGGAGATAATGCATTTACAGTCATACATTCAATAAACCAGAATGATGCAATCAAGTGCCTGAGTATTAGAAAGGAAACAAAACAACAAAGGAGATCTGAATTCACATCAAGTCACACTTCTGGAGTCAATAACAGCAGCCAAACAGGCAATGCAATTGTGTTCAAAGATACAAAATGCTGTCCAGAAGAAAGACTTATAGCATAATCTTAGAGCATCCACAGTCGTGTACTTTTTTCTCTTAAATACAGAAAACAGTATCAAACATTAGGCAAAGTCATCTCATGACAAAACCAAGAACAAATGCATGCAGGTTTCTTTTTTTTTTTAATCCATTATACTGAGCTTGCATACAAAGGCAGACGGATACAAAACCAAAATCACATCTTGTAGGTTGTGTTCATTACATATTCATCAGAGGAGGCGGGGTTTCACTGGGGAGAAGGAAATGCCAACAACGTTTAAGTACGATGCTAAAAACTCTCCCTCTGCCGGCTTTGAAGGCGTCACATCCTCGGTCACGGTCACATGTTGGTCTAAACGGGGATGGGCGGAATGCAGATGTGAAATAGTAACTCAAATGGACATCAGGGCGGGAGGACAAACGCTTGCTCACTGCAGTGCTGGGACCATCACCATTCCTGGGCAACTGCACAGTGAGAATTTACAAGAATGATGTAATCACAACACAGAAATCACAAAAATATCCCAACACGCGCCCTTCTGAGGGCAACTTGGGACAGGATGAGTTTTCAGGACCGCAGAAAGACTGACGGCATCAAAAATAAAGCATTTATGGGATGCATAAACACCAAGATGTATAAATTGGTCAGAGTCAAATATCTACGAATATAATATCTAAATCTTGGATTTGCCAGAGGAGGATCTGCACATTCTTCTAATAAAAGTTAATAAAAGGGATTAACCATGTTACATTCTGGAGCTGTGTACCAAAAAAACAAAACAAAGAAAAGACCAACATAGTAGAATACATCCACATGTATGATAGTAAAAATTCTGCCCTTTTCAAGCCGGCCCATCCAAGTAAATTCAGATTTCACGGCTTTGATTTCAGCCAAATATCTTTGCTCTTGCAGCAGCAAACGCCGACAGGCTGATGTAAACAGAACATGCTTTTGTTATTACGGTCATCGTTTTAGACTCAACGTAAACCTTTTTTTTTATTTTTTATTTTTTTTTATTTGGCCCTTTCAACAGGCAGGAGGATACTGAGCCGCTATACAGTTAAAATGCTGTCAGTGAGTTGTCGTTTATTCATGTTCTTTTTTCTGTTTTTTTTTTGGAATGTAAACAAAAAGCTGTGCAGTCACGTCTCCTTCCACCCCCAGTTAAGTTCCAGTCAGGGTCTCCTTCCACCCCCAGTTAAGTTCCAGTCAGGGTCTCCTTCCACCCCCAGTTAATCAATAATCACACACTCAATAAAGTGGTGTGAATGCCTGCGCCACCATCGACCGACCGACCGCCTGCCTGACTGCCTGACTGACTGACCGACCGACTGCCTGCCTGACCGACCGACCGCCTGCCTGACTGACTGACTGACTGACTGACTGACTGCCTGCCTGACTGACTGCCCATCCCAGCTCGGTGGTGCTTGTGCTGTTTGAAGGACTTTGCTTTTTAATGTTGAGGCCTTTAAGCCGTTGGTGTAACAGGTAGTTGAACACTATAAACTCTAAAAATAAAACTATGACCTTGGAGCCTCGATTCATCTCCAGCTGTGCTTCATTCCAGCAGCTGCACAGATCAGAGGTGGCAGTGAAGGATCAGCTGTTGGGATTCATTTAGAGTTAACCGTCTATCCGGTTTCCTCCATTTATTCTGGATTTGGCAGCTGCAGGACAATTTCCCAGACGTCCACAGCTCCATTTCTTCAATCCTTCCTTTCAAACCTGAGAGCATGAATCTGCACTTGGCCTCAGCTTCTCAGATCCTCTACAGCTGATGCTGAACCTCCAGGACCGTCAGGACCAGAACCCGGCCCACGTCCGCAGGTTGGATCCATCTCTACAGTTCTGTCTCGCCTAAAAGCACCCATTCCGACCGGTCCCATGTCTGTTCTGTCTGCCTCCCTCGCGGTCCCGTCTTTACTCTGTCAGTGGCCTCTTTGGTGGCCTCGAGTGTCCAGAGAAGCAGATTCAATCAAATGCATTATTATTATCATTATTAGGAATAATTTCATGGAGGCCTTAAGTGCTTTTGCCAAAGGGGACCATCAGTTGATCTGTGGCTCCCCTCCAGAAAAAAAAGTATATAATTAATAACAAATCTGGTTGCTTTTGAGTCATTTAAACCATCAAAAACATTTTTTATTGTTAAGTCCATCCGGTGTTACTGTGATTCGGGCCTTTTCCTGTGTTTTCCTCAACCTCTGCCTGATAATTAAAGGCCTTTTTTGGAAGCCAACTCGATTTCACAAGATGTGTAATGTTATTTATTTTTAGTCAGAAATGTTTAATCTGCTGGAAAATCTGCCTGTTGACATCAGTTTAACCCACTTTAATCTTGAAAAATTCTAATTAAGATTCAAGAATTAAAATATGTGAAAAACATTTTGATCAAATTTATTAGCGATGTCGACAACGACCCCGTCAACATCCTTGTTGATCTTTGTTTCAAACCTGAGAACGTTTAGTTGAGGAAATTC
>BJFM01003979.1:0-29982 GCA_016586285.1 Arothron firmamentum | reverse complement strand
CACACACACACTTCAAACTTTGGTCTACAGTCTTCACAGAAGTAAGAACTGACCCCGTCTGTCCTTCAGGGATGGTGTTCCCTACTGTGAGAGGGACTACCAGAATAAGTTTGGGCTTCAATGTGAAGCTTGTCAGAAGTTTATAAGTGGAAAAGTTCTGGAGGTGAGCAGTCAGCAGTCACCTACGTTTATTGAAAAATGAATTTTCCTCACCCCCGTTTGTGTATCTGCGCTGCACAACTGACAGCATGTTAAAAATGGAACTAATTATCAGTGCTTGTAGCAGATGTAGTCTGCATTTCTCTCATTATGTGCTACGCAGGCGGGGGCCAAACATTATCACCCCACCTGTGCAAGATGCAGCCAATGTGGCAAACTGTTCACGGAAGGAGACGAAATGTACTTGCAAGGTATGTGAGCGCCTTTGTGGCCAGAAACTGACCATTTGCCCCCATGTCCCGCTAATCTGTCTCTGCGTGTCCACACAGGATCAGCTGTTTGGCACCCTCACTGCAGGAACAGCAGCAGAGCTGAGGACAGCTACAGGGTAGGATGGCTGTATGCCACATCCATAACAAGGAAGTGACTTTAAAAGTAAACAGTGGCGTAGCATGACAACAGCGTTTTATTAGCCAACTCCATTTAGCAATGTGTAAATATGCTTAAACATATTAAGATTGTAATTATTAGATAATACCTACTTAGACTATCATGTTAACATCCGGCTGGTGAATCTACAGCATAAAAACTTACCTGAACTCAAATATGTGTCTATCACTGTCCTGAGCAGCTGTGTATTACCTAAAGCCATTCTTTTCCTGCAGGCCAGCAGGCCGAAAACACCCTGCCTTGATCACTTTTTCCCCTCTCATAAACTGAAGGTTAATATTGGGTGCAGGTCTGACGCATGCGCCTGTGGTTTTCTCCTGAATGCACAGATCGCGATCTCTTTAGATTAACCTCATTAACATCATAGAAGTCTTTGTTTTCCGATCAAATGAACGACAATCACTGCCAGCTTTAAAAATACTTTGTTTAAATGTCACAAATAGTATTTCAGTGTTGCTAATAGCATGCTTAGTGCAGTTGGCAGTCTTGACTGCAGAGTAGAAGTTAATTACAACATAAATAGACATTGGTAGCCCCCCCCCACTAACATGTGTGGGTCACCCTCCATCTATACCGGCATGTGGCTCTGCCGAACACACTTGAATGTGATCTTGTGATTTTACTCTTGTGATCTTTCTCTTTAACTACGACTTATCTTTAGCAGCTTGCTGAAAATGATTTCCACTAATTCAAAGAAAATATTAGAAGGAATCTAAGTGTTAATGCAATGTTAATTTTATTCTGAGATGTGAGAGGAACTGAGAGCAAGGCCTGTCGTGCCTGAACCAACCTAACAGCAGCTCTGTGTCCTCCTTAGAGCATCAGATCCTCATCTGAAAGCTCCTGCTCCAGACCCGGCTCGAGCACTCCAGGCAGCCCCAGTCGAACCATCTCTGTAAGTTCCTCCTGCGGCGTCAGCTCATCATTGTGTTCCAACTGTCGTGGGCTGATTTACTTTTTATTTATCGTTTATTTATGCAGGGGAGTCGCACGGACAAAGTGTCTGTCCTGCAAGACGATTCTCTTTTGCCAGTAAAATAGACGCAAGCGTTAAAGAACTAGAAAAGAAAAGTCACAAGAGCCTTAAAATAAGAAGAATATTCCTGTATTTTCTTCTGTATCTTCTTTACCTTGACTCATCGGAACTAGTTTTCTCATTTGCCAAAAAAGCAGGATTTCAATTGTGGTTGAGGCTAGCAGATCTTCTCTTTATAAAATCTGATCTACTCTAAATGTTTATGTATCAACCACACATTGAACAGAAGTCTAGAGTGATTCTATTTAACAAATTGAATGCGTTGAAAATTCAGATTGCATTTCTTCTCAAAAACAACCTGGTGCTTTCAGTGTCCCTGTTGGTCGAGCTTGGGGAATGGAGACTCTACCCCCACAGAGGCACCTCAACGCCTCAAAGCAAATAATGCAGCGGAGGCTTCTATCTGTGAAACATGCTGGCTGCTGTGGGGTTAGGGTCTCATTCCTCCATGCAGTGATTTGTGAAGCAGCCTTTGACCTGACACCTTCTGTCCTCCCTCCTCTGTTTCCTCATCACCCACTCCCCACTTCTCTCCTCCCTGTCCTGGTCCCAGGCAAAAGTAGATAATGAGATCATTGATTACCGAGACTTAGCGGCAATTCCCAGAGTCAAGGCTATATTTGACATAGAACATCCTGATATGATATCTTATGAGACTGTGAACGGCAGCTCCTCTACTTTGGAGAAGAGACGCAACAGGCAAGACAGTCAAAGCGTTGTCAAGGTAACCTAACTTTGAATGCTCTGGAATGATATTCAGCCCATTTTGGTAAATCTAATATTAGATTATGATTGAAGATCATAAAATGGACATGCATTTCGGAGCACAAATGTCATGGAAATACTACAAAAATCCATTGTACTGATTCACAAAGGAAACACTTGTTCTGTTTGACAGCATAATACAGAATAATCTGTGGCAGATTATCCTGAACCAATTCAAACTGAGGACACACTACAAGATTTTTTATTTTTTATTTATTTATTTATGTATTTATTTTGTTGGGCAAAGCCTTCCTCAATCTGCACCAGTTAGGGACAGTCTGCAAGGTTAGCTGGCATTTAGTGTGTTTGAGGGCAAGGGTCCAACTCTGAAATTGGGTGAGGGGGGCAGACCCGACCCAACCGACCTCAGTCTCAATCAACCAATTCAGAGTGTGAGTCGATGACTGACCCAACTGCAAACACGTGCTGCCAAGAGCCAATGAAACAGACAGAAAGAGTGGCAAACAACAAATGGATGCATTACTGCCATTACTGTTTACTTACCCTTGAAACTGTTGGCCTGGTCTTTTAGTCATCATACAAACATCTGCTGGAACTAGTCTGTTAGTGTGAACTGCCGGTCTTTTCCAAGTCTGTCAGCACTGTGAAAGTTGTAGTGTGTCCCCAGCTTTAGAATGATTAGCCAGAAACACCTGTACTCTGAAACAGCAGGTAAATTATGTAAATTCCAACACCAACTCCAATTTCCTGTGTGGTTTTCAAATTACGCCCCCACTTGTGTGGTAGGATTTGACAGTTTTAGATGACATTACAGTGAGCAGTGTTGTTTTGATTAGTGATACTGGTACTGACGTATCTGTTTGCTGTGATAATTTTGTGAGATATTTTTTCTGTGTCTTTCTGACTTAGTCACCAGGAGCTGTGTCAGAAACCACTGAGGTGAATACATCACTTAGGCACTGCAGATTACACTGAACGTTTGGTCTGCTGGTAAAGTTAAAGGACTTCTTGCATGTTTTTTTACACATCTTTTTTTACATCTCTCTTTGAAAGGAGAGATTTGATGGGAGGAAGTGCATCCCAAAATCCACAAGCCATGGCTCCTTTGGAGTTAATGCAATGTACAGTCGCCATAGCTACACCCCTTCTCTGTCCAGATCACCGCAGCACTTCCACCGACCAGGTGAGAGGAGGGCAAAAAAAATTGAGTTTTTTTTTTTTTTTTTTTTGCTCAACTGAGTCCTGTTTCACCAACTTCTCCTGTCTCCTTGACCTCTTGTCTGTGGATCATGAGCAGGGTTGATGTTCTCTGCTTCTTTATCCTCTCAAAACAAAGACACCAGTCCCTCTTCCCCTTTCTGTAACACTTTCCTCCCTCACAAACAAGGTAAGGGCGCTCATCGCCCCTCACCCTTTTGTCCTCCACTGCTTTTTCCCCCCCACTTCTTCCTCAACTAACTTTGCGCCCTGACTGTCCTGATGGTGGCGCTACTGTTCGCATTGAATGGGTTAAACCTATAACTAGCCGTTAAAGCATTAGAGTGTTTATCACCTATTCTTTGCAAGTGTTGAATATTTAATGCATTTTTGGCTGTATGTTTTAATAAATTCTGCTTGGTTTGAGCAAATTAATTCATTTTTTTAGGCATGCTGTGTTCATGTATTTGATTGTGTGACAGGACTATTTTAGTTATGCTTTAGTTTTAGTACAAGTACTTTGACTAAAGATTGGTATTTTGACTAAAGATGAATTTTGCTATCTTCAGATGACGGCTTCAACATGTACAGGAAGCCCCCGATTTATAAACAACAAGGTACCATACAAAATATTCTCTTTTATTTACATCTTTAAAATAGTAGCGAATTGTCATCATATTTCTCTTCCTTCCATTCGTAAGGTTGTATTAAACACTAATTTATTATGAAATGTTTCTGTCCTGACAGTAAAACGCTGAGCGTGTAGAGCTCCGTTCAGGACAAATGGACGATTAGAAACAAAAAAAAAAAAGCACCAGTACAGAAACAAATCCTAATTTAAGAACATGACGGTAGATTTTGCTGAGTAAGACAGTTTAGACACAGAGCCACGTCTGGCTGTAAATGGCCTCACGAATCTGTCTGCTGTTTTACTTTCATTTAGACCTAAATTCCTCCACCTCCCAAACAACCTCTTTGCCTGGATATGGGCGCAACGGCCTCAGCCCGGTAAGATGTCTGACAGCAACTTTTCTTTTTTTCTCTGTGATGCTTATTTGATGCTTATTTGATTAATAAACACACTTGAACTCATTTGGTTTCTCTGCTCATATTAGCTCCGATTTTGAAACACAACAATATAATTGAATAGATTACATGTTATAGTCTGTGTTTTCATTTCCTTCAGCCGCGATCAGCTGATTTCTCCCAGTACAGTGGTGATACATTCAGAGGTAAGTGTGTCTTTATCAGCCAGGCCTCACCAGATGAACTCAGATAATTCTTTGGAAATGATTCATTTGCCTTTCTTCTCTTCTAATTTTAGACTATAAGGTAGGTGAACCTCACTTTTTTTGCAAAGTGTTTCTAATGTACAGATTTGAAGTGCCTAATGCTGCTGTGTCCCCCTGCAGCCCATCAATGATGGTCCTTTAGCAGGAATGGGGAGAGGCGTGTCCATGCCCAATTTGTTTGAACCCAATGCAAGTATTATGTGGTCATTTATGTAAACAGTAGCATTTTTGTTCATTACTGCATGTGTAAGATTTAAATGTAAAAGAACTGTTTTATTTGAAGAATAAAGCAGATATTTACATCGCACATGTGCCCACCAGATCTCATATCTCAACTGTAGCTGGCTAAAAGGTTGTGTTTGAGTGAACTTTTTATCTTGACTATTCTTTCTTATATCCAGATTTATCCATATGAGATGCTAACAGTGGCTAATAGAGGACAAGTGAAGCTTCCCAAAAATGTTGACAGGACACGATTGGAGGTAGGGTAACATTAGGACTTTTCCAGCGTGATGGCTTTTAGAGAACTGATGACATCGCAGCTCTTATTAAATGTAATAAAGACCAGTTTTGTTTCCATGAAACTTGAAGTCTTCTAAAGTGTGCAGTTTTGCAAACATTAATTGTTGCCCTGCTTTTCTCCACAGCGCCACCTTTCTCCTGATTCCTTCTTCGATGTCTTCAGCATGACGATTCAGGAGTTTGACAAACTTCCACTCTGGAAAAGGAACGACATGAAAAAGAAGGCAAATCTCTTTTAAGCCTGCCTGAGCACTATTTCTATACCTAGTTACTTTGTAATACATGTCCTCTCCTAGTACTGTTTCATGACCTTTATGGTAATGTGATAAAGAGTGTGGAAATATTGTCTTTTTCAGTTTTTTGTTTACCTAGGATCAGATATGAACCTGAGAAATCATCTTGTTTTCTCAAAAATAACCACTTTATTTCATACTTCTTAAACTTTACAGCACAATTTATGTTCATGAAGCGTCACATGTTAAAGAGAAAATACCTGAAAGTACTTGAAAATATGAGGGAAACTCATCTGCTCATGGAAGCAACAAAACAGACAGTGTTGGGATTCCAAAACATATTTAAATTACTGAGTAAAGTCACAATACTCAACATATAAAATCTCTATTTGAGAATGCATGAAAATGTTGGAGGACAGTTTTAGGCAATATAGCCTTTATGACACATGCCTGCTATGTAGACTGTCACACTAATGTAATCCAGGATTTTTTTATGATGTTGTTTGACTCCTTTCCATTTTTTGCACAAGCAAGCCTGACAATTTGTTTTAAAATAGAATTTTTAGATCTGTTTGATTTATGTTTATGCCTTCCTTTAAACTGCTGAAAAACCATGAATAAAAGCACTGAGTTCAATGTCTGTCTGAAATTCTTAAAGTTTGGCGGCAGAAACTGGTTTGTCCTGAAGATGGCGCTGCAGCAAACACTGGAAGTTTAATATTCTGCAACTGCGTGACTCCCTTTCACCAAGAACCTTGCACTATATCTCATACCATCCATTCATCCATCTTCTTCTGCATATTCCCATATTAACAAGCGCAGAGAGTGCAGTGACAGTACTCTTATATCTTGAATATCCTGAAACTTTGTCAACGTCAAGGATTTCACAAGAACTGCGTTACTTTGCAGGTTGATTTACAGCTAATTACCAAAGGCCTGAGCTTATCAACATCAGCTCAATGCCGCACACAGCAATCCTGAAATGAATTCTGTACACGGCTACAAACAGGTGGCTGACCACCGTGAAGCATGACGGTACTTTCATTACATCAGAATATTAAGCAACACTTCACATTCTCATACACTTGGATGATTGCAAATCTCTCAGACTTAACCTCACCTGTTAGCCATAACTCACGTCATTTGACTCGCACATAGTGTATCTCCGTCTCTAAACTAAAACTGAGTGGAACTCAGCATTTAACACCAACAGATGGTGCTCTTCAGTCTAGAATCTAAACGTTAAACAGCAGACATGCAGATGTTTGTAAAAAAGAAAAAAGAAAAGAAAGAAAGAAAGGAAAAGAGACAGCGACCTCGCAAATGTCTGAATCTTAAAAAAAAAAAAAAAAATAGAGAAAAATAAGCCTGCTAAAAAAATGACCAGATAAATATTTATCTAGTCATTTTTTCAGAACTTGTTTTGAAGGATTGAACACCATTCAACAAAAATAAACATGCCAGCTATGAAAACACTATATCTCAACAATATTTTGCCAGATCAGATTTTTTTATTTTATTTTTTTTTACATTTTCGATCTTAATCAGAAAATATTATTTCAGGCGTATTTCAGTTTCATGCCGAAGTTTACTTCTGTCGTAGGCTCTTTAAAGCCCACCTAGCATGAGGGAGAGCGGCGGAGTTTATATGGCGCTTTCTATTGGACAGTTAAAGAGAAAGGGCCAGCTCGTGAGTGCATTTCTAAAGTTGATTGGTTGAATTTACTGACAGTCAACATTCCACTTTCTCCTGAGCACCGCCCCTTCTCTTCACTGGCTGGACTCACGACCCAAGTGAAGATTTTCACGAAAACATCCACCGCAGGCTGCGTACCAGGGACGGGTGCAACGACGAAAGCGACCCGACCATATGGACCCGACGGCCTGACCGTCGAACAAATGGCGTTTTTAGAACCGGGCAACGGTGTTTTTTTTCCTGAGTGGAAACGTCAGAAGCGCGATACCCGGTGTAAGGGCAATGAGCGCGGTGTCACTTGTTAGATAGGGAGAGGGGGCCAAAGTGGACTCCCTCCCTCGGTAGGAAACGTTCCGCCCGATGGAAGCTAACAGGACCTTTACAGTGAGCTCGAAGCCCGGACTGACACCTGTGATACGTAGACACGTCGTTGGAGGACGTAATTAAGGGGAAGACCGCTGCACCTGTCTGCTTTTTTGGCGAGTTATTTGACAACTTTTAGCAAGGTTGAACACTAAAAAAAAGTTAGCAGGTCAACGTTAGCAGCCAGAGGCGACCCCTTGCGCAAGATAACTATAGTATATATCAATTAACGAGAGGTTATTCGGGTAACGAAGCACGTACGAATAAACTGTTGCCGATTCAACGGACTTTTACGCATCTCTTTTTCTAACGGATTTGTTCTAGAACGTTGACCTATTATATTTCTCCATCAGCTGTTTGACTCCTAAAGCATTTGTGTGCCAGAAGGGAACAGCTTCGTTTTACAAAAAAGACTTTTTGAGCAGTTTCCTCGCATCGAGTTCTGTTTTTTTTTGTTTAGTCGTTTTTTTGTTTTTGTTTTTGCTGTCAACATGTCATTCAAAGACAATCCTTGTCGAAAATTTCAAGCTAACATATTCAACAAAAGTAAATGCCAGAACTGCTTCAAGCCAAGAGAATCACATTTGCTGAACGACGAGGACCTAAACCAGGTGAATATATGCACTTTACATTGACTCAATGTGGCCAGGATAATGTCGTATCTTTTGAGATGTGCATTTCAATTGTGTGTCAACCATAAAGTGCAAAGGCTTTGCTAACCGAACACAATTATTTTCCTGCCTCAGGGCTCATATTGACCTTAATTCATGCGGATAGGTATCCCCACGGCACAGTTTGTTGCCTTTTGTCTCAAAATTATAAATCAACTTAGATGTTTTACATGGAGGTGGATGCGCTGTCAAAATGGCATTTCGAGTTTCCCAGTAATGTAAATCCCAAATAAAGATGTTCCACTGCTGCTCTGCTGCGGTCTGTGTTGTTGGTTTGTGTTGTGACTGAGGGATCAGGTCACACAGAGCCCCTTTCGCCTTTCTTTCTTTTGTTGTTGTTGTTGTTGTTGTTGTTTATTATGCTATGATAGACTTCATATCATTGCTGCGACCGATATTAATGCTTCTAAAGTTGTCTTCAGTTGTCTTAAATAAAGTTGTCTTATAGCAGAATGGTTCATTTCCAATGGTATCGGCAGACATATCTTCCACTGCCATGATAAGCGACTTCTTTTGGAATGGAAATGGGGAAATTCTCTGGGGAATATCCCCCCCACCTCTCCTGCTTTGATGACCATGCTCAGTCAAAGGTTATCGTCTGCTGTCAGGCCCTGAATAGGCCGGTCATGGTGTTCAAGTTTCCACAGCTCTCAGAACTTGAAGGGTTTCTTTTTGCAACCACACCAACTCATTTGTGGGTGAGGGTGGTGAGGCTGTAGTGAAATGAACACTAAACTCAAGTGACTCCATTTAACCACTGAAGGGTAAAAAAATGACCTAGATACAGTAAGATAGACTTTTGTGTCTGATGATGAATTACCACTTTGGGCTCTTGTCAGGTCAAATGAAGGATGATGGTACATTTTCATAGTTCCAAACCCATACCTTACTTTCTCTTAAGTATCTGGTACAGCTGTCTTCTCAAAGTATGCACTGTGCAGTACCACAATTAAGCATGCATTACTACTTCTTTGAAACATCATTATGCATATTTTTTTATGTGATTTCATCCCATTACTGCATTTTAAAGTATGAACATACCATCATCTGTCAGTTAGACATCTTTTCTTTTTGTTAAATATAGTAATTAAGTTGAACTTCTCTGCAGCAATCCCCACAGCTCTGTTATGCAGAATCTCCCTGGCTCGGCAAACAAAAGCTGACTGCAAGTATGCAAGAGTTCAGACTCATACCAGAGCTCAAGACTGCCAGGACAGCTAACATCTCTCAGTTTTGAATTGCAAAACTGCAGCTACAAAATCTCTTGGACTCTGTTCTCCTGCGATTGCTCATTCACTGTTTTTTGTTTTGTTTTGTTTTTAATGTTACCTTTTGACGTTTGCTCCCTCTCCATCCTCCAGTTCACCTACTTAGCAGATCAGAGGGAAAATCATGTGTTAGTCTTTTTTTTTTTTTTCCAGGACAACATGGTGCTCTAGGCTACAACCAGCTGGAGAATGTAGCTTTCGGTTGACTGAAGACATCTAATAACTAATATACTTCCTCTTTGTGCTTAGGTCAAAACTGTTTGTTATTTTCTCTATTTCCCTGATATCGGGCCACAATACATAAAGTCATGCCTAGCCTGAAGATTTACAATGTTGAAACTAAATTTAATATGCACGATTAAGCTTTTATTGTTCTTTTTGGTGTTAGCTTCTGGACACTGTAATTGTATTTTCTCTTTCCTAGGCTAAACCCATCTATGGAGGGTGGTTACTGCTGGCACCAGAGGGAACCAATTTTGACAATCCTTTACACAGATCTCGAGTAAGTCCCTCCAGCCATGGACAAAAAAAGTCAAATAAACATGAAAAGCTGTATCTTAGATTGAAGTTTTTTGCTGTTCTCCTGTGGTGTATATACTTGCTTCCCATAAATGAAACATTAGCTTTTCTCTAAAAATCCTCCAGCACCGAAAGAGTCTCATGGTAAGTCAGTCTTAGCACGTATGCTTTCATTTTAAGCTTATATACGCTTTGTTATACTCTTCAAAAAGTCTTTATGCTTATGCAGAAGGTAGTTGTAGTGCTACTATTTGTATTAAATGATATTTATGGATAAATGCATTATATTTCCTGTGCCCTGCAAAGGTTAAAATGTTCCGTTCCCTGGACAGTTTTCCATTTAGCACTCATTTGTCATCTGACAAACAGGAGGTCCTGTTGTTTTGGCTCCTGACACTGCTGCATGGATTCAGCTGTTTCCTGTGTGAGGCCTGGCCCTCTATCAGAAGAAGCCTCACTCACTAACCAGCCTAATATTGACTTTTATTATATGAAATGTTGTTTTCTAAGCATCATGTAATTGGAGCCTGCTCTGTTGCACCACTTCCTTTATCAGCTCCCAGATTATAGTGTGGTGGTGCATCCCAAAGAAGGAGTCAAGAGAATGTGGGGGGAGGAAAAGGAAAAGTTCCAGTTCTCACAGCCACACTGATGGCTTCCATATGGGGGTTTTTGGGGAAAAGCACCTCCGAATCCTTCAACTCAAACTACTGTCAACATTTTGCTGCTGCCCTGACATAATTACTCTAGTGTTTGGTCTATTCTCACATCAGCTTTAACAACTTGTCTAATTATTGGCCTGTGCATAGTGCTGAGGTGAGCAGGATGTTCAGGTTTGAGTGACCAATGGTCTAATCACACAGGAAAAAGAGCTGACATGTTAAGAGCTGACATGTTGGGTGACGTGTTTTAAGGCCACTCAGTCATATCTCTGTGGCTAATCTGTTATCAACATCACGGCACAATTGATCACAAGAAGCCCCATTTAATCCAGATCTTTCTTTTCATGTATTTGAGCTCAGAGCTTACATTTCTTTTAAAGTTTTATTTTTATACACCACATTGAGACCTTTGGCTTACAAAGCACATATTAATATTTCATAGCCTGAGTTCAGTTGGAATAGGAGACCAGGGTAATGGAGACTAAATGGTACATTAAGATGACGGGGAGCTTAGAGAATTCATCAAAAGATCAATGAATACTCTCAGCATCAAAAGATATCCTCTCTAACCAACATACTCTATTGAAGTATTTCACTTTGTGTTAAATTTGGATTGGCTCTAAACTAATATGGTCTTACTTCTCAGCATATCTCCGTCTGCTGATAAAAATATCTGATTCATAACTATCTCATATCAGTTCAAGCTTGTAGAATTATAGGTAGAATTGTATGTATTTTTTTGTGTGTATCTGTTAGTTTTTTACCATACTGGCATTTAACTGCCACTTAAAACACAAATGTTTCCTTCTTTTATTAACTTGTATATTTATAAAGAGAAGAACTGAGAACCTGTTGGTTGATTTCCATAACTGGCGCAGAACAGTACATTTTTACAGCTCGCTTGAAATCCACAGTGATACGTGATATGCTGAAAGTGAGCCATAACTAGGTTGCCACTGCGTGCCAGTAGTTTCCTAAAGTTTACTACTCTCTATGTAGTGGTGTTTGTGCGTGCACCATGATGGGATGGCCAAGCATTGCGCAACACCATCATTGTTTATGCCATCTAAAACTTGACCATTTAAATCACAGACTCCAGGTCAGAAAAGTCAAGTGTTTGCCTTTTTATTCTCTGACATTTCTAAAACTCCAATACATACATTGCAAATTAAACTTTTAAATTCAGTTTGCAAAGGATTTACTGTTGTCTTTTTCTTTTTCTTTTTTTTCAGAAATGGCAAAGGAGGTTTTTCATACTCTATGAACATGGCTTACTCCGTTATGCTCTGGATGAAATGGTGAGTGAAATATTTTATCCTGTCACCAGCTTTTTTGTTAGCTTTTTTTTGAGTAGTATAAATTTTAAATTAAAGGATGGCAACTGAGCAATGCCTTTGCACTTCATTTTATACCTTTTCTTCAACTCTAAACAATTCCTGACATGTAAGTGACTCTTTCTCTCACAGAACTATTTCTGTGAAAGCATTAAAAGAAAGAAGTAGAACTGTAATGGCAGCAGTATGTAATTCTATTTCTTTCTATTTAGACTTCCATTTACAGAAATTTCTGTAAGATCAAAGAAATGAAACATTGGACGTGTCCTGGTTTGGGTTTAATTTACGGTTAGTAGCAGTGATATTTGTCTGGAGTCACCTCATGATGTTACGTGCCGTCTTCGATCTGACAGTCACAATTAGTGCTTTGCAAGTGTGTTCAGCACTCAGATAACAATACTTGTGTCACATGGGGTTATGTTGATACTACAATCATGTGCCTAGCTTAATATTTGCTTTAGTGGCTTGCAAAATTATGCAAGCAGGGCCGTGTTAACGTCCTGTTCTTTAAGAACTGGAAAGACCACTTCAGACTGGTGCAAATATTACTGCTCATCAGTTGTCCTGATATTAATGCTGATTTAGTACATTTAATTGGGATTGTGTTGTTGGTCCCCCGTTTGAACACAAATATGTTTATGCCATGAATGCACTGTCCTGCTCAGTGCAGCTGTGCTAAATACTGACTGACCGAAGCAATGCTCAGCAGTGTCATTTTTTTTTTTTTTATTTGTTTTTTTTGGGTTTTTTTTCTAAACATGGAATGTGCTTTGCATTGAGGTGAAAGCAAAGGTTGTTGAAACAGCATAAGCTTTGTTGTGTGGACCCTCTCATACAATATGTGATACTCTGGCAAAGCGCAGAGACGCTCGGAGGCTTTACGTAAGAGAAGAAGCAGGAATTCTGACATTTTGTAGCTCATTTTTATGTTGTTTTTAGCCTCATTTTGGTGGGAATTAGTTTGCTACTTATAAGGTCAAGCCTTTTTTTACTTGAGATTTTTAGTGTTCTAAAGATGTGTTCCAGTGGGAGGTCTTTTGCTGTTCAAACTTGAGGAAATATATAGAATCTCTATTGCACTAGTTAGAGAACAACACCAGATGATGTGTTTACTGGAAGAGACAAAGAAAAGAGCCGGATGTCCTCCTTCTATTCATCAGTCTCCCTGGATGTCACTCATCATCTTTTCATCTCCTCTGAATAGACGATCAAAGGAGGGCAGGAGGTCTGGAGGACTCAGAGATGGAAATATCAATTGATGCCAAATATAGAATCTTGTCACATTGCAACCATTAGAATAACTGTTTTCAAACTTGGCAGTTGCCTGTTGATGTTTTCTGTGTAGATAGGGGGTAAAAATGATATTTTGAATATATGATAAACATTGGGTATCAAATTCTGAAGGAGAGGACATAAAAATATATATCAGTTTTTCTATGCTACAGATATGTTGATCCCATGCTGTACAGGAATGCAGTACAAAGAGTTGGTAGTTGGTATAAATTTGCTGCTTACCACATCAGATGTCCCTGCTTTGGTGTGTGGATGAGGAGTCTTTCTGTTTTCCTTCTGGCCCAGTTTTTTTGGATCTTGTGTTTTTGGCTCTAACCAAACCCAGATGGACCGTGGTCCTAACTCTCTGGATGTCACACTGCTCTGCAGACAAAAATGGGTTAGCAAAGGTCTGAGAGAGCCAACCATTCTGGTGTCGCCCACCTACAGTCAGCACCCAACGCTGCACATCCAGCCCATTATTTTATGCAAATAGCTGTGGTAGCTTCTAAGAGCCATTGTGTGCAATAGACAGGTCCTTTTAATGGAAGAGAAAATGAGTCCTGACCGGGAGGATGAAGAGTGTACATAGCTGAAAATGTTGGCTTGCAGTGAATATGTGCTGCTATGCAACACTGAGTTGGTGTTGCTTTCATTGATTGCTCCCAGCATAGAAATCCCAAGTGGAGAAATTAAAATGTGTTGCGAATTAGCTGGTCACATTTCAGAAATTTACATTTTATAAAAACCAAATATGAACTTCAAGTGCATTTAAAAGTTAATCTCAGTCCAGTCTTCATTATTTGCTGGATGCACAGGGAGGATTTCACAGATCAACTAAGCACAGCTATTTCAGCAAAGAGTTTCCAAGGCAACATGTTCTGTGCCTTTGTCCATTAAGTTGACCAAGACATGTGTGACACAGGACACTTATTGTTTATAAAGTGCTCTTTTTGTCTGTGCTATGATTGTACAGAACAAAACATTCTGGATGTGATGCATGAGCGTGTGGGCTGAGGTTGTCAGGTTCAAATTTTTACACAGCAGCAAATTAAAAAAAAAAGAAAAAAGAAAAAAAGACACAGCCTTGAAGCACATGCAGAAAGGCCTTATTAAACAGAATAGGTACAGAGCTGAAGCTCTTGTTTCTGTGTGGGTGTGTGTGGCACCTGTGACCGAGGGTGCTTGGCTGCAGAGGCCATGCCAGCAACAGGTGTCGAGAAAACCCCTCAGGTTAACACACGCACATGCACGCGCATCATAAACAGGAGCTACTCACAGCTGTGAGGCGTTTGGGTGACATGAGAAAACAGACATGGGAGCACAAAAACCATTATCACCTCATGATGAGGGCATTTCTGTGGTTTTAAAGAGTTCTCCATGGCTACTGAACCTCTTTAATGACATCGGCATTTGCTAAAATGATTAACACTCTCACTATAATAACTGTTTTGTGTCATTTTTAACAATAACACCTAGCACTTGAACCACTTGTTACCTAGACGTGTAGATACATGCACACCGCAATCGTCACGAGTTAGGGGCTAGGCATTTTTGCAGTGAAATAATTGATTGCTTTTGCTAGTTGACTAAAAAAAAATATAGGTTTTTTTTTCCGATAAAATGGACGCGTACCTTATCTCGGTATATTTGCACAAGTTTCCTGGCAGTACAATAAAACTTGTAACAAAGCATTTGTTATTAAAGGGCATTGCCTGCAGTTGACTGTGTCACAGCTCTTTTGTTTTTCCAACTAGAACACTCTGTTCTAGTTGTTCTGTTAGACACTTTGCTAAACAGTAGACCACTGCCCCACAACCATATGACCAGCTGCCAATTAACTTTTGTCTAAATTTCGTTCATATTTTTGTGCTTTTCTTTTACTTGAAGTGTGCCATTTTGCTGTCCCTCAAACTCCTGCACACTGAAGCACATATACAGTATTCTCAAGATTTTTAAGACCTTTTGACATGCTAACACATAAATAAACCTGTGAGAAAGTGCTATTTTTAACCATTTTAGGATCATATTTCTCCTGTTTTTTTGTTTGTTTGAGAAAGAGGAGCCATTATGGAATTGAGAGAGCTGTCCCTCTGTGCTGTGTTGTTACCGCTAGGCTTTTTCTACAGGGGGATAGGTGTTGGCAGAACACCACACCCTGGCAAATTATGGACGTTTACTGGGGGATAGGATTATATTTGTGAAATTCAGTGAAATTCATCACAAACAGTTGAAAGAGAAATAGACACACTGGAGTTAAGAAAGTGTGTTCCAATACAACATGGAAAAAGGATGACTAATTAGAAGGCGTTACGTAAGAAACCCAGAATAAGTAGATGGAACATTGGGATTTTGATCACATACTGTGTTGATTACTCATCATCAGCCTTTTGTTTTGTATCATTGTGGATTGTTTTAGTAAGACTGCTCCTGGAAAGGCATGTGTTGGTTTTGTAGAGATATTTTCTGTGAGAGTCTTCTTTAACCCCTGCCCTTCCTTCCCCATGGTTTCAGTAGGAACTGATCTGTTGGAATGTAAACAGCCGTGGATTACAGTGGGGTCACTGTTCCCATTGCACAAAGCCACAAAACCATGGGAACAGTCATTCACACAGCCTGTAATCATCAGGGTCTACAACAGTGGGACTGCCAGTCAAATGAAGCTCATGCCAGTATACTATATTTACTAAGAACATTCCCTTGATTTATATTTATGATTTGTATTTAACAAAGGTTTTTTAGGTTTTTTTTATTTATTTATTTATTTATTTATTTATTTTAATTTATTTTCCCCCTAGTTTTCCAGGCACTGCTCCCTTTTGATTGTCCCCTTTAATTTGTTGGTTGATGGAGCTTTCAGTCTGATGACTTTAGCAAGTGTAAGTTCAAGAGTACAAGACCAAAGACATTACAATCTGTTTACTTTTAGTAAACACTTGGAGTCCATTAAGAGTCACTTTAATTCTTATACCATTACTCAAGCACATGTCCTTCACGTCTGCTGGTCTGCTTTCACATGCGCAGCATTGTGCGAAAGCCTCCAAACACAAGCCGAATTGATGATGAAGGCCTTAGCAAAAGCTTTTATGCTGCACTTTTATAATCGGAGATGCACCGTAAAAGGGGGAAGTAGGAAGGGTCATTGGCCACTGAATTTATTTATTAACAGTAACTAGAATTGCTAACAGTGTGTACAAATCTGCTACTATAAGAGCATCCATATCTGTGCTGGTGAACTGTTAAACACAATTGGAAACAATAATGAAACAGTATGGCTAAATGTAAAACTGCATCACAGCATTTAGAATAGTTCCCCAAGCTTCATCCCTGCTTTGACAGAAGGTTTTTCTAGTTTTATTCTCTCCTCTGCAAACTACACAGCTATGTTTCCGTCATCCACCTCACCCAGTATGCTTATCTAGCATCATTTCTTTGCTTTTCAAGAAGATTTGAGCTGAACTTTAAATGTAAACACAACTCCTACACAACTTATGTGTAGGAGTTGTTTTTCTACACGACTGAGCTTTCCTACACAACTAACATAATGGAAATTGCAGCCCTGGACCTAACTAAGTTTTGATAGCTGACTGCTCTTCAGCATCAAGTTACGTTGAACTATAGCAACTTAATGCTATTTGACACTTGTCAGACAAACCTTTGTCTTTAACCTTTTGTAATATTAGAAAACTTAACTTAAAACTCCTTAACAACTTTGATAATATAAATACAAAATTTGTTATTTATATCATGCTGACCCATTCTGAATTTAAGTCTTCATCCTGAATCGGTGCAAACCTGTCAATTTTGTGCTTTACACAACATTGATGTGCTTTTTCTGAACATTGAAGGATCAAATGTGGAGGAAACAAAACATGCTTTTTTCCCCCCACATCCCTCATTTTGTCATTGTGTGTTTTCCATGGCCAAAAAGCCGAATAAGTCTGAAAATAATGGTGATCAAAATGCACTTGTTAAATTCAAATTATATGCAGTGATGTGCACATCACAGACACAAAACAGGTCCGAGCCATCCCTCTGAATAAGCAGCATGTGCTGCCTTTGACATGTCTTACTTTAGAACTGTAAAGACAGTTTGCATACCTGATTTAAGGCACTATAGAGGGCCTTTCTATTAAGATCGGTACATTTGTGTCTTTCAACAGAAATAAATGCACATTTATTTTTAGCCATTATTGTTCTGCTTATGAGTTTCTACACATAGGCTAATGACAAGTAGTTGACAGTCCAGTCCAACTGTCTGGTGTCATATGTTAGAGTGCACTGTTGCATAAGTTTGTGGACAGGATCAATTAACATGGGTCATTACATCTATCGGCACCTTTGGTACTTGCAACAACTGGTTTCTAATAAGTATCAGCTTTCCAAATTGAAAAACTCTACTTTTTCCTTTTAACTTGATCCATTTTATTATCTTTAACATGAGATATACTTGATAGCAGTTCTTGATTTTGCAATGGTCTTGAGTCTTTAGCAGGCTGTTTTTTCTACCAGATGCCTTTTTAACCATTATGTTCTTTGTACTTTTTAAATTTTATTCTTTTCTTTCACTTTTTTAATAATTTCCAGCTATTCATCACCTAGAGAAGACCAGGTCCATGAAGGTTTAGCTTAACTAGCATCTATTCTCAGCAGTATAGTCCAGAGATTTACTTTTCTCATTTCCTAGTCTGAATCATGTTCTCTTCTTTTACATCCCCACTTTCTATTATTCTCTTTCTTTCTTTCTTTCTTTCTTTCTTTCTTGTATCTCTCTTTAATTCCTGTTCTCACTGGCCAATAAATCATTTGTGTTAAAGAGCCCAGCCAGCAACGTTGCGTAACTCTCCCTCCCTTGTCTATAAAACCAAACACAGCCTGACAGACTCTGCTCTGTTTGGTCTAAATTCTAGACCAGAGCACTGACAAAAGCTTTTATTTAAAGAATCGCAGTGAAGGGTTACATGCACTAAGAAATCATTTGGACATGATCTTTGAAGGGTGTATAGGTGCACTGTGGGGTTGTTTCAGTCTACAGAGTGGAGATGATTGTGAATTCTGTTCATGTGCCCATCACTGCAGCCTACCAGGCTTAGCAGGCTGAAGTCCAGTTGTACAGTCAACTGAGACTGGGTGTTATGGTGGCTTGCAGTGGTCACAGCTGCAGTTCGAGTTCATTCAGACGTGCAACTGTTGCAGGGATGTTGGATGACATTTAACATTTCACCTCAGCTTAGTGCCCTGCCAGTTTTAACACCTGTTAAGGTTAATGTTTTACAACTAAAATACTTAAGGAAAGAGACATTCTGGAATCAGGTGTTGTAAAATCAATAGCCATAGTTTCATGCATGTACCTGATGTATTTATATGAAGTAGAAAATATCTCCCAGGAGACAGCCATTTTCTTAACCTTACTTTTGCTCAAAAATTCCACATATCCTGTAATCTAAGTATACTGATTGAAGCCACTTGATCTTTAATAACCCACTCCAATTTCAACAGGATTTGGGCGAAAATTAGCCTTTGGATTAGCTATTGCTCTTGCCTTCCACAAACCTTAACACCTAATGAGCTTTACTGTTTTTGCCTTTATGCTTTATTTTTTGCTCAGACTGCTGCAAAATGTTAATATGTTACATGTCTGTGTAGGCTCTCATTCATCCAGGTCATTGCTCTTCAAAGCTTGATCTCTGCAAGCAACTGGACTTGGTTAGCTTCTTGAAGACGTTTCTTCTCTTCTCCAGAAGGCAAAAGGTGAAACGTCTTCACAGAACTAACCAAGTCCAGTTGCTCGCGGATATCAAGCTTTGGTGAATATGTGACTTTTTTCTTGCCTACTTCAAAAAGTGCTAAAACTTTCAAATGCACTGCCTTAGAAGTCAGTGTATTTCAGACTCCAAAAAATCATCATAACAAATATTCCATTTTAGAATAAAATATTGTGGCCTCATCTCTGAAATGACCTCAGTCCTTGCATCTGTTTTCATTGAATTTTCATTCATTCAATTCATTTTTTGGCACATCACAATATTTTTACTTACGGTAGGTTGGTATCAAACATACAGACCCGTATAGATATAAACATAGGCAGATTTCAATAAAAGGTTTACTGGCAAGACAATATTATCAAACTTCAAGGAGAGTGTTCTCAACCCAAACATACAGTTTGAGTAATCCAGTCTGAACGTGACCAGCTAGTGAGGCAGGATACATCTTAAATGTAGAACCTTCTGGTGTCAGTCCATGCACTGTTTCACCTTTCATTTTTAATGACTGTCGTTGTAAATATTGATTTATAATTATTTATATAAATACATTACTCTTGCTAAATCTAAACAAAATTTAAATATAAAATGCTGCAAGAAGAAATAAAGGAAAACAGTGCCACGGAGGTTCCATCCGCATCAACAGGTCAGATTCCAGGGGAAAAAAATCTGGGTTCTATAGCGCCAATGCACTTGGAAAATGGGAACCGAATACTTCTACCCTACTGTCAGGTTAAAATCTTCATCCGCCAACCATCCCTCATCTTCCTCCGCCTCTGCATTTGACGGCTGTTGGCCTCCTAACAGCATTCAGCCACCCACATTCTCTCACTTTTCTCCATAAGAAGAACAGTGCTGCTACCACCCACACCACTAAAATATCTGGTGGTACAACACGTGAAAAATGTGCAGTGGTATTATTATGATGATGATGATGATGATTATTATTGTTGTTGTTATATCATTAGTAGTAGTAGTAGTAGTAGTAGTAGTAGTAGTAGTATTGTTATTATTATCATTATTATCTTTTTTTTTTTTAATGCGTTCTGTTGCTGTGAGACCTAGCTGCTGCAGCAGTCATCTGAATGCATACCAGTGGAGTGAGGTGTTTTTCTGAAAATGCCTGCAGCTCTGAACTTGGGCCTCCAACAGTGGCTTTTTTTTTTTTTTTTTTTTTTTTTTTTTTTTTTTTTTTTTTTTTTAGAGCTAATGTTTGTGTACAGTACAGGCTTGCCTTGCCTAAACATTATTTTTTAATAACATTATAAGAAAGTGAAAGATTCCTGGTCTGTAGTGACTGTCCATGGCCGATCAGTTGGTTGTGCTTCTTAACTTAAATGTCAACTGTCTCTGTAGTTGGATTATTGTAGATTTGTGGAGGACACACATAATGTTTGATGTCTGTGGTAAGGCTAGAGGTGACTCCATCTGTCTGGCACCCGAGGAAGCTTTTCCACAGCTGGCTGTTGGAATGCTCGATGTTCACAAAAATCTTGTTTGCCTCTGTTATCCCAAGTTGCTAAGGAAATATTTATTGCATAATTGTTGTTATCTGTAATGATGTTGGACCCTGAAGAGACCTGATCCTCAGCCATGTTCATGAGTCAGGGTGAAGAGTGCCAGCGCTGCTTTCCCCTCTGATGGGCGAAGAACTTGGAAACAATGTTTGAAGATAGCTTTTTGATTTGTCACCCTCAACATTGGCAGACAATCCGGCACATCATACCAAATAACAGATGCTGCTTATCTCGGTACAGGTGTTCACAATCAAGTCCGTAGTTGCACACCATTTTAGGTGCCTTTTGACTATAGTAACATAAGTATTGCTTAAATTATAGAAAATATACTGCAAATTTTCATGATTCATTTGTTTTAATGCACTCTTGCTTTTCCTGACCAAAAAACTTGATTGCACAACCAATAATGAAAGTTAGACCATCAATTTGCCAAAAAACCCCAAATATTTCTCCCAATGTGTCATAAGGGAGAAAGAACTTGACGGGTGCAAAGGAATGCAATTTGCAAATGACCTTTTTTCTAAACAGTCGATTCCTAATGCCTGCTGTTCAAATGCAACACAGCATCTGGACAGAGATCTCTGTCCTCTGTTAAAAGTTAATGTGGCATTGATCAAAAGGAAGCAATAAATGTTACCAAAACACCATAGAAATGTCACACAGCAGATTGAAAAGTTGGTTTCAGTTGGACAACTGCTTTTTCACACAACTATGAACACAGGTTAGATAAAATGCTGTACTAAAACTTTTTTGTGCAGGAGCCATTTTTCACAAACCATCAAGAGACAGAAAAATCTACATTTTTTTCCCAAAGATGGTAAAATGTGTCTTCATTATGTTGTAAATAGTTGTGTTTATTTCCACTATAATAAGTAATTAATGCAGATGAGTGATTCATTTATACGTGCCAGCAATTATCAGTAGCATTATTTATGTCATGTTATTCCACTTAAGGTTTGCACAACAGCTATGAATATAAGTTTGTCAGTTTATTTGCAGTCTTTATTTGGATATATCTCAATCATTAGTGCTGCTGAAATTGTTTTATCCATCACAGACTGGCTTTGCAATTTAGTCTTTATGTAATTTGTCTCTGTCTCCTTGTGAGATTCTGCACAATGACTTCCACAGAGACAGCATTCATGTTTTACAAACAGCTTTGGAGACTAGAATAAGTTTATGGTGTCTTCATAATTTCTTTGCTCTGATGACAAAAGGACACTTGTTTGGACCCCATGTCTCTCAGTCAATTCCTTGTTGAGGGTTAAGTAGAGGAGTGGCTCTGTGGACTGTGGCGGCTGACAATCCCACATTGTGTGAACTAGCGCCGCCTCACAATGGTTCCATTGTAGAGAGCCATGGCCCAGGGAGAAGGGACTGGGTCTATGTTAGGTGACAGAGAGGTGTGGGTTCAGGGGGCCCGAGTTCAGGGGCTCCAGTCACAATGAGTGAACCAAAGAAGGGCTGGATATTGATGATCAGCTGACAATGGTACTTGCAGTGAGAGTAGGGAAACATGTGCTGCTTTCCACATGGTTCCAGTGCAGATCATGCCCTATGTCCCCATGCTAGCCACCAGTGTAAGTGCTCAAATCCATCTTGGTTGTGATCAGATTTATGAAAACAGATTTCTAATCAGAGCTGTTGTCAGTCTGATTTTTTATATTTTTTAAATATCCAATAGAATCCAATGCTGTGATTATCATCTGCAGCCTAAAGCTTCTCGTGTGTCTATTCTTAGAATTTGAAACATTTTCTGGTTATCCTCTGACCCCACATGGTCAATGCCCAAGCCCACTTGGTGTACTTCAGATTTGTTTACAAAGACAGATGGCCAGCAGTCCACAAACATTGTCCACAAACCCTTTTTTATCCTTCAGCATTACTGTTCTTCTTGACCTCCAGCTTAATCTCTTCTTTCTCAATGTGGTCAATGTGGTCTCTGTCCACAAAAACGCTTTCATTTTGCCATGTCTGAGAGTGACAGGGCTCTCAGGTCAAGCTGACGCCAATCTGTATCCAGTCTAAAGCAGGCCCAGGTCCTCACCCAGCTGTCCCAAAGTCTATTTGTCCGCCTGTGCGTCAAGCCCGGCTGTTGCCCTGGCCTCTTGAGAGCTCTTTAGTGATGCAACACATTCAGTCCATCGGCACAACATCTTGAGCTAAATTATGATGCGCAGGTCAGTGTTGTCTCTACTTGACAGCAGTCCTGGGCTCAGCCATGCATAGTCCAAAACAAATCTGTGTGTACTTTCTGTAAAACGGTCCAGTGTACAGTAGTTTTTAGTTTCAAGAGTGTCTACTGTTACAGTGTTTAAATGACCACTTCATGAATCAAATCCAAGCATCAAATGTGCCTGATTAATTTTCTCTTGCTTGGAGCTACAGTTCATGGAACTAAATTACGATTCTTTTATTTAAGATCTGATTGCGACTCTATCCTTTTCTGCATAAACAGCAGTTATAAGACCAGAATGGAAAGGATATTTAAGTGACAAAGTAAACATGGCCTCACATCTGCTCTCAGGGTGGGATTACCATAAACTGTTAACTGTTGGCTTGTCTACACATTAAAAACCATAGGAAGGCCTTGCTGACAGGCTATAGTGCAAATGCAGGGTCCTTGAGTTAGATTTACTTAGTCAGTAGCTAATGTGTAAATGATACCTTTTCATTTTGTTTCAGGCTCTATCTCCTGATATTCTGTTTTGCTCAGAGCTGTAATTTTTCATCTATGAAGTTTGTACTTGAAAGCTTGGAAACATTGTGGTATTTTGGTGTCTGTAATTCTGTATGTATGTTTCTACCAGTGAAAGTGGGGCATAAAGCTACCTATGCACAGCGTGCACAACGATGCTATACTCATTTTCTTAATTGAACCAGGACAAATCCCCAGTCAGCATGAGATTATCAAGGATCTCCTATTGCCCACAAAGGGCTTTTAGAAGTCAGGCTAACTACAGTTTAGGTTTATATATATGTGTGTATCTGTGTGTGTTTGTTGGCCAGTGTATTTAGCAAATACACATTGATTCATAAGAATCAGGAATGGTGTTCAAAGACAGTATTTGTTTAAGTAAACATGGATAATGTAAAGTCTTAAGGCACTGTACACACACTAGGATTATTGTGAAGGTCATGTGTTTGTGTTATTTATGGCTTCGTACTTGGGTTTACACCTCACAGCTAGACAGGAGACAGATTATACTCAAATGACTTAATAGCCCCACGAATTTACACTGTAAGTGGAATATGCCAATTGTTTCATGGCTGAGCTTTTCAGTGTACACTGTAAACATTCCATGTAAATCTGGATCTTTTTGTGATGCATTCAGTAGGTTTGATATTAAAAAATCAGAAACTTGCTAATGTAAAGTACTTAAATTTATCATGTCGCTTATTGCAAATAACCACGTTTAACCATACTATATGTTAATTGTGGTGTTGTGAAGTCAGTGTTAATTTCAAACAACTTTGTAGAATAAACTGTAGCTGATAATGCTGTGATGAATCTGCTATTTTTAAAATGCTGCATTACATAACACAAGAATTATATCACAGCGAGACCTAACAAGAACATTTGCCTGTGCACAGACGCTTGTATCAGCATTTGGCTTGACAGTCCTGGTATTAATATTGATAGATTGTGTGAAAGATGGTTATGAGGGTACATTTACATTCTACATTTAACACTTTCTCTGTTGTGTCTTGCAGCCCACTACTCTACCACAGGGAACAATTAACATGAACCAGTGCTCTGACGTAATCGATGGAGAGTCCAGGACTGGCCAGAAAAATTCGCTGTGCATCTTGACCCCTGAAAAAGAGCATTTCATACGGGCAGAGTGTAAAGAAATAATTAATGGGTAAGACATAATGTGAACTGGAGGATATGGACAGTCTGAGCTTGTGAGATATGTATGTTTGTGTATGAGGAGGATTAGAGCTGTGACACGACTCTGCTGCCAAAACTGCCCTGCCCCCTGCTGTTTGGTTTGTGACGTTCTTGTCATCCTCACTGCAGTGACGGTGCACATTCTTAAACTGTTCCCTTAACTGTTTTTCTAGCCTGCATAGCAGCCAACAAAGCTCTCAGGTTACCATACAAAAGCTTAAGTCTTTATAATAAAGTTGTGTCTTTTTTCCTGCGCATCACTACCCTCGCTCTCTGCTGTGTATGTATAAGGGTTATTTTTGCAGAGCTGTGACTCACAGCACCCACTCTTCATTATGCTACCTGCTTCAACACTGTAGCACTCCCACTCCAACCATCTGGCTCCCATGTGTCAATTCTGGCCTCACACATCACATTAGCACACGTAAATGTTACATTTAACTGGCTGTGAAACCTTGTGTGCACATGCATGCACACTCAAGTTGGTTTACTCAGAAGACTGAGACATCATTAGGCTGTTAAGTCAAGCGAGATCCATCCGTCCTACTTGTTCTTCACATTGTATATTTGTTTTACTTTATTTTTCAGTAGGATTTTATCATGTGGGTCACTGAGGTTATAATGTTTGCTCAGGGGTGCAGAAAAACATTTTGTCTGTTGAGCCACTGTTCATGACAGTTTTGTATACTCTGAATTAATCTTCCAAGAACAAGATTTGAATGTTTTATTTATTTATTTTTTTTGTAGTTGGCAGGAGGCTTTGACTGTATATCCCAGGACCAACAAGCAGAATCATAAGAAAAAACGCAAGGTTGATCCACAGACTCACCAGGTAATGACCATGTTCATATACTCAGTAGTGAAGTAATTTTGCCCATCAAAGTAATAAACAGCAAATTCAAAAGACTGTCGTGTTTTTGTGTGATATTTTTGTACATCGTTTGTGCATTATTAATAGTTTTTAGAAATTGATGCCTTTTTCTCTTTCTTGAACTGCACAGAAAACAAAATGTCTCATCCAAACAGCACTTCTGTTTTTCCTGATGTCAATGGTAGCGGTCAGTAATCCATGCTGCATACAGCTAATGCACCATGCAGGACCACATAGTGCACCTTTAAGCACAAGAGCTGATATTTGGTTTAAAATCTTGGAAGAATCTGCTGACAGAAAGTAGAGTGAGCATTGAGATTAACAGAACTTCGAGATTAGTGTCATGTTGACGTTGTGAAAATATGCCAATGGAATTCCCAGAGAATTAAAGAGAATTTTCATCTCACTGCTGTCATCTTGCTCCCTGTGAACTACGTGCAGTATAAACTAACCGCGTTGGCTAAATCTGGTTTGACAAATGAAATGTTGACATATGTTTTACAGACCACCAACAATGAGATACAGCTTCCTTTCTTTTTCTTACCTCCTTTTTCCATATTTGTGGTTAGTGGACATAAAACTCAGTGTCTGGTTCCTTTGATGACGGCGCGCTGGAACAGAGGCTAGGCCTTCTGGGCACACTTGCAGAGAAACCGGTGACACAGTGATGACCTTGACTGTGTCCCATATGACCTCCGTCTTTTGTGTCTGGCTCTCGTTGCTTTGAAGCCTTCTATGTTTTCTGAACAATCGTTTTCTGTTTAAGTTAGTGTAGCTTTTATGTTCCATTATTTTCATAAAGTCAATTTTTGTTTTTACCTTGGTGCCAGAAAATGAGTTGTGTTCAGTTATACTCTGACCCCCTCCCAGAGTCCTGTTGTCCTGCTATTCTTTTTTGCCATTAACATTCAGGCCATTTTTCTTGCACTAACACAGAATCAGATCAGACTTTACTTTTGTGTCCTGGGTTGCTCTGGCTGATATTTCTTTTTTGACTCTTCCCACTTTTGTTGAAGTTACTGGAAATGGGCAGGAAAATCATGATTTCTTAATAGTTAATGTATAGTTGAGGCAGTAATGTTTACCTGCTGGGTAGCGCTGATAAAGTGATGGCAAATGAGATAACAATAGTGATGAAATAAGATAAATAGTGATGTATGTAATTTATTGGTTGATTTGTCATCGAAAGGAATGTTAGTGTTTGTTGCATTACCTGTTACGCAACATTTTAACAAGCAATTTTTTAGTGCAGTAGTGACTATAGTCGATTTTTTTTTACACTTGAGAGTTACATTAGACATCCCAGTTTGAAAAAGCTGACACATTTTGGCACTATCAGTTTCATGCGGCAAAATATTAACATGGAAGGCTTTTTTGATTTGGCAGGGTGGAGTATCTACAACCCAGTGTTTTTCCACTGAAGACATGAATGGACACCCAGTGAGTTCAGCTTGGCCGAATACTTCATGCTGCTTAACTCTCTGGCTTTGAAATCAGTCTATTTTTATTTTTCCAATTTCCAATAAATCCAGGTGAAGGGTCTTAAATTTATGATTTTCCTTTTTCCAGTCTGGACTACTGAAATAGTGATTTCAAACACATGAGCAAGTTTGTGGTTGTTGAAAATGGGTTTTTTTGAGCAATGTTTTTGTTTTGAGAGTCACATTTTATTCTCCACGAGGTTCAACGAACTTGGCCAGTTCCACTGTTTGGTAACAGTGTTTATTGTGTTTAAATCTTTTTTAAAATATATAAGATCATTCAAGGATGATAAATGTGATTATAAATGACAATTGTGTTAATGTTTGTTAAATTATTGAACTTTATTAATTTATTGTGATTATTTAAATAGGTGCTGAATTGTGATTGATTGTATTTTGTCAGTCTAAAGCCTTTTTCCCCCTTTCTAAAGCACCCTCCTTTCTAGAATAAATTTTACCAGTGATTGCACAGAGGCATGTACGATTTAAAAACAAAAAAGAAAAAATATTACTGACATATAATAATAATACCCTTTGGGGCTGAATGGTTGGCAAACAACATGTTTTCTTATCTATTTATCACTATTTAATTGTTCCTTGATCCCTATCCTCCTCGTATTCCTGTTGTGCAGCCTATTTGTGACCTTACCTCCCGTTGCTTCCTTTTCCTTTCGTATCCACTCCTCCCAAACCGAACCTCTGTTCAGGAGCCTGGACCAGCGAAGGTGACGGTGACTAGCAGCAGCAGTGGAGGAGGCATCCCTTGCTTGCCCAGCAGTATTGCCAGTGCTGAGCGCGTACCCATCAGCCGTGCAACTCTATGGCAGGAGGAGAGCCGTTGGACCAGGGCCACTATTCCCTGCAGTCGGAGTACTTCCTGTATCAGTCAGCTGGGCCAAAGCCACCCGGACACCAGCGTCACTTCCCAAGATGGTGAGAACACAGCCTGAATATAAACTGTTGTCCATTCATTGTTTCCACACAAGCTCCAGTTGTTCCAGGGTCTTGCTGAGCAGGTTACCTCTTGTGATATGAAACACGACAAACTGTCATCTTGTAGCCCAGTTTACAAGAAGCACCATCCCAGACTGAGCAGATAACATTAACTACTGTGTGTTCCACAGACACTATATGGACGCTACCCTTTGCTGTCATTCTTGTTGAGGGTTTGTCATAAGTAAAGGTTTATCATTCACACATATTATACCACTGCACTGCTCTAAGAAACTGCTGGCCTCACAGAACACACTGTTGAGCCTGATACGCAGCGCCTACACTAGTCACAAACTGGACTTTGGTTTAAATACAGAATGGATGTAACCTTAAATAGCGTAGTTTCCGATTGTGAGACAACTTTCACAAAGCCATGCTTAACTATGTAGTCAAATAGTTAACACTCAAAATTGTTGTCATATCTTTTACATTATTATCACTCCTTTTTCAGATGGCAGTACCATTTTGACTGGACGTAAAGTACGAGTGGAGAGTGGCTACTTTTCTCTGGAAAAGACCAAGTCGGAACCCTTTCCTCAACCTGCTCAGCATTCTCAGCCACCCCAGCATCTGCCTCTGTGCTCTTCAGCATCCTCCTCCAGTGTAGGAGGTCTCAGTCCCAGGTATAACTCTGAGTCAGAACCCCAACTGCCCCCTTATCAACCCTCCCAAGATCCTCTCCCATCTCCAGGTACACTTGTTTCCCCCAGCTGCTCCACCATCAGTTCCTCACAGAGCTCAATGGACTCTGAACCCAACGGCACTACACCCATTTGGGAGGGTGGTAGAGAAAGTAATGGTAGTACGTGTGGTGGAGGAAACAGATTGGGACGATCTGGCAGTGAGTACGCAGCACTGTCTGATGTACCGCGTGCTCGCAGACTGAGCTACCGGGAAGCTTTCCGCTCAGAGAAAAAGCACCAAGAGTTGAGGGCACGGACGCGGAGTCCTGGCAGGGAGGAGGTTGCTCGCCTGTTTGGGCAGGAGCGCAGGTAAGAGGATAGGTATTAAGGTTGGCACACTGTAATAAAAGCAAAGCAAAACCCACAAGACATTTCACATGTTTGTTGCACTCACCTGATATGGCAGATAAATACTTTGCAAACATACTATAACACCAAATAAGTGCATTTCCCCTGGCAGTGATCATGTTATTATTATTGTTATTATTATTATTGTTATTACTGTTACTATATAATAATAATAATAATAATAATAATAATAATAATAACAATAACAATAACAATAACAATAACAATAACAATAATCATAATCATAATCATAATCATAATCATAATAATAATAATCATAATAATAAGGGAGTTGTTGCTGGCTGAAACTTAAACATGTAGCTAGCATGCCAGGTCATCAATTGGCATTTTAGCTTCTAGCTCCACCCTGTGGCTACTCTGTTGATGCACTCTTAATTGAGTTTGCTCAGCAGTGGTTGAACTGAAATTATTTTCAAGTTGTAATTGCAGACATTACTTTCTATCCTTCTCTCTTGCTAGTTTGTTTTATTGTTTGGATTTTTCCAGATACTTCTGAACAGTGCTTCTCAGAGCTGTTTCTCAACCATGTCTTCTGACCCTGTCTCAATGCTGTACCCTGCTGATTCCTGCTTTCTGTCATTTCGTCTGTATTCACCTTGGGAATACTTATTTTCTGTACATCCTGGTTCTTCTTGTGGGTGAACATACTATATCTCAGTCTATTCATCCTTTCTCATGGAGGCCCACACACTGTCCATCCACATTACACATACAGCAGTGCCGTGCTTTGAGGTAATGCAATTGATGCTTCCATTGCTGCTACTTCTGTAGTGTGTTTCTTCTTCCATGCTTCTCATATTACAATCCTTAATCACGTAGCATAACTCTTAATTCTTTGATACATCTGGGTTAATTTCTTTCAGCTATTATTTTCATCTTGTGGCGCTGTCTACATTTCAGATTTTCACTATTGCACATTATTTTTAGTTTAATTTGGTGCTTTGGTTTAATATTGGTTATGTTCTGCATTTGGTGATTGTGTTCTCTTTTAATGATTCAGCTGCTATATTA
>BJFM01003976.1:0-16180 GCA_016586285.1 Arothron firmamentum | reverse complement strand
ACACACACACACACACACACACACACACACACACACACAGCCCTTTTTGTGCTGAACAAGTGAGGCACACTAACATCTCAGTGCCATAGTCATCTCTGTCACTGCCAGCAACCACCATCGATTGACAAAGGTATGCATGCAAATACACAAACACACACACGCATGCACATGTGCCTGCACACACACACAAACACACACACATACACGAAATGAAGAGAATAAATACTTTTGAATTAATCATGTAAATCAAGTTGGCCAAACCCTCATTCCTAATCCGAATGGAGTCATTTTGATTGATTGATTGATTGATTTATTTTTAAGCAAGACAAAAAAACCAAACATAATTGGAAACACACTCTTGGTTGAACCACACAGACACTGACTGGGCATTATCATCAGCCTTTTATGATCAACACGTTGTTAATTAAAAGTTAAAACCAATTTTAAACTACCATAAAATACCACATATTATCCTAAAAGAGTGTATAAAGGTTTCTGTACAGTAAAGATTGATGAAAAGATGTGGAACAATGCAAAAAGAAAGAGTAAAGTGACAGAGCTGTATGCCACAGCAGCCCCATTGAGTTAAAGTGGCTGTGTGGCTAAATGATGTCATTGGCTAACTAGGCGTTCTCAGGCCATTGCCTCTGTTTGCGTGACTAAATACATACAATTAAGGCCCAGGCACTTCTCAATCTCTGTGAACTCATTGTTATCCCCGGGTTCAAGTGCACTGATAATGGGGGCCAGAGGAAAACAGGCGTTGCAGTGTGAGAGACAGAGAGCTGGTGGGTAAAATAGACATCTCATTATTAGTGGCATTCTCTTTCACCCCAACAGCGCCGCTAAAGCTTTGCTCACTCATCTGTTCCCTTTTGCTGCCTGTTTTCTTTTCTCCTGTGGCTTTTCCTCTTCTCATTTTTTTTTTACCTTTTTCCTAGTCATTTACAAACATTTTTACGCCCATGCTCTTTATCAGCGTCTCACCGCTCTCACTGCTTTGTTATTTTAAAATGCTTTGTGTAATCGTTTGCACCAGTAGAGTTGGTCATTCTCACATGGGGTATGTGAGCAACACACGCAAAGTTTTCCAGTCTAAAAACTCTCTTTCACCACCTCTAAGTACATCTTTCTCCAGTTTAACTACTCTGAAAGTGGTGGACAGGTGCTGGGCAGGCAGACATATGGACTTTTAAGAATTGTCACTTATGTCTGCATTTGACAAGTGAGTATGTCTTAAACGTTTGCGATTTCCTTTTCTAAATCCCCAAAACACACTGCGTCTTTCCTGAACTAGACATGAATCTGCACATGAATATGCAAAGTGACATGTGTTCCAAAACTTATTTTGCAGCCAAACAGGAGAGTAATTGAGGTTCCTTACTAACAACACTGAGCAGCTGCACGTTTGAACCGTATAGCCACTCCAGACCACTGGGAAGCCCCCCCCCCCCAAAAAAAAAATAAAAATATATAAATAAATAAATAAATAAATATCTGAGATAAGAGTCTATCTTGCACTGGTGATCCACAACACAACCAGGGAACTAAAGTCATGCTTTCATGTTTCCGATAAAACTGCCTGGCCATTCTTCAGTGGGCCCCAGCCTTCAATCACATGAAAAATTAAACATAGCAGATCACATTTATATTTAACCATTCATCAATCTGATCAGTTTAACATGACAGAAACTAACTTTGCCCATATTTATTTTAAGGAGACTATCAAATAATAGTAACATTTTGGTTTGGGGAACACATATTAACAGACTATGAATAATAACGCATCAATTTGCTACTAATACTCCTGCTAGTTAGCAGGTAGTTAATGGTGATTTTGTGTTCCCTAATCTAAAGTGTTACCCAAATAATATTTGAATTATCTAATTCTTACAAAAATGATTTAGAAGCAATTCTTTTTGATTTTTTTTTTTTTTTTTGGATCTATTTAGCGTCGGTACCTTTAAACTTTTATTAAGGTATTATCACTTGTGAAATATCATTTATCTGTCCACCCTTGATACATCGACACTATGGATGGAAGCAGCTGCATGGAGGATGTGTCTCAGTCTCTTGACTTGTGTTTTTTAATCAAGATTCTTTACTATGGCAGCACATGTATTTCGCCTGCTCGTGTAGGAATATTGACATTGAGTTAAATTTTCAATTAGTGCTGGGTGGTGCTGTGTAGATAGTAAACACAGCACCAGCTCATCTCATCTAGACACAACCTCTATCCCCCTGTATTTTTTTACATCCTGCATATGTACGGCCCTGCTCTGTTTTACTTGACACCTGTGAAATGAACGGTTTGTGCTGATTTTAAATGTGAAGGGTATCTTTATTTCACCACACCATTATTATATTTGACTCCAGTTTCTGCCTCTGGTGGCTGCAATCCCGTTTGAAACTGAAGAATTGGAATGGAAGAAACAGATAAACTATAAACTATAAAATTATTCACAAATGAGATAACTTACTGAATGTGCTCCCGGTAAAGGCCCAGAGGTTATATCAAGCCCCCCCTTCCCAGGGACACACACATAGAGCAGGTTCAGTACGATTGTTTAAAGTGAGCCGTCCCCAATGGCCTCGAGCCTTGACAGTGATGCCCTGAAGTCTCGGAGAAAACTCTGTACCTGGAGAACGATTGCTTCTGTCTGTCTTGAGTAACTGGATCACCAAACTGTCCTCCCTGCCTACAAGGTACACACACACACACACACACACACACACACACACACACACACACACACACACACACACTGTAGCACATAAACTCAGTGTGATAAATATGTGCACATAGAAGTGCACAAGATCTAGATATTCTTTCAGATTTACAGATAGATACAACTGAATGAACAGGAAGTGACTCTCACACACAAAGAAGGTACACAAAGTGTGTATGTCCACAAGTGTGCTCTTTTCTACTGAGTGGCTACAGAAGTAAATGGATTTAGGGACACACTAACGCGTGTAAGGTCTTATGGGATCTTATGGCTCATCGCTCTAAGCTTAGTGTTTTCTGCTCACCTGCTGATGGATGGATTTACTGAGGAGAGCATTCGTCCCACTTTTGGATTCAGGAGAATTTAATAAGAATATTTGTGCAGTGTTCAAATAGAGACAGACTAACATCTTTAGCTGGAAGGTGTTGAAAAATTTCATGTCCATTCGGACATCATGTTTCCATCTATGTTGATTGGAACTAGACAAGTGAAGAACTAGTTGACTTATGAATAATTGCTGATTTTTAGTTTTACTACTGAAAAAAAAAAAAAAAACAGGTCAGGAGTGCTTTAATGACTTCCTTCTTTTAAGCTTATATAACATTCCTATCATTCGTGGAAGCTGGGACCTCCATGTGAAATACTTAATTGACTGAAGATTGCTCTTTAACCTTTAACCCAGCACAAACACACACACAGACACACACACACAGACACACACACACACACAAACAGTGTGTGTTGACCTGTTAGAGTTTTACGGGAAAAAAAGAGAGTGTGCTTTATAAAACTCAGCAGAAAGGTCAGAGGTCAGCAGTGTTGTAACAGTCAGGTTTTGTCAGTCAAAAAAAAACAAAAAAAAAGCGTCCACACAGATTCACAGATGTGGCCCACATAAATTTAGTGTGGGTTCACGTGGATTTACCGAACCACTTTTTCACTTTCAGTCTAAACGAGTCGTGTCAGTCCCGGAGCCATCCACTGAAGCGCTCTGCCAAACTGTCATTGGTGCCTGGCAGTGAAGTGTGTGTGTGTGTGTGTGTGTGTGTGTGTGTGTGTGCGTGCGTGCGTGTGTGTGTGTGTGTGTGCGTGTGTGTGTGTGTGTGTGTGTGTGTGTGTGTGTGTGTGTGTGTGTGTGTGTGTACTGCAGGTCAACCAAACTGTGGTCTCACCACACTGTCGCTGAGATGAGACCTGAGACATGCATGGTTAAGAACATCACAGTCAACGGGAATTTAAACGCACGCTGAATCCAGGCTTTCCTTCTCTCTAAATTCCGTTGCGATTGCTTTTCAGTCTGCGTGAATAAAGCTCAGTTAGCACAGTTGTGTTTACTTAAAAAATAAACGTTGAGGCAGAGGGACCGTAAGATGGAGAAGGAATATGAAGAATTACAGGAGAAAGTAATATGTAATATCTTGGCCTTAGTGAAGGAAGGACGTTGTGAAAGTGGACTTGATGTTTGCTGGTTTGAAGGTGGATGCAGAGGATAGAGTTAAACGGAGACAGTTGATTCACTGTGGAGGAACAGCTAAAGGTAGATTAGTTTGTCCTAAAATTCATTTATAACCTATAATCTTTAGAAATCTAGGTTTGTGAGGACAGAATGCACTATGAATATTTATTTAAGTGGGGCACTTGTAGGAACAGTACTGCCTGCCGTCCGCTCCACAGTACAGGCTTATGAATGATTAAGCTACAGTGGCAACAAGGACGGATCGCATTACAGACGCCATTTTGTTCCTTCCCCCTGCAATCTTTCACATCTTCTCCAGTGGTTTACATGGTTTAATCCAAGCTAAGGGATGTTGCGGGGCGTTTTTATGTGTGTAAGATTGGCATACTCCAAGTCAATGTCACAAATTGTTATTAGATGCAGGTCTGTTTGCTGTGCATTTTGGACAGGAAGGTAACGTGATTGGCTTTGTTCAGTCTTCCTGGCAGCCGGCAGCAGCTGACATCTGTTCCCTCCTAACCAGTCAGACTCATCTCCATCAGGGAACACACACACAAACGCGCACACATACACACACACACACACACACACACACACATGCAGAGTCACACAGAACAGATATGTGTATGCCGATTCACACGGTCACACAAACACATCCAAATTTGCTGGTGAGGAGAAAGAAAAATCACACACATACTCAGGACGTACACACTCACGTTCATTCTCACGGGCTAATTTCATGTTAATGGAGGGTTCACAAATAAATCAATTCATATATGGATGTATGGATCAGAATTTATTGTTATTGCACAGTACTCAAATTCAAGTTGATTATGGTAATATTGCAAATCACTGCAAAATCATTTATTTGTATAATATTTGGGAATGAGTGTCTGCAAAGACTCCTGCGTGTCCATCTTAAACATGAGGAATCTCTAAGCTGAGTGGCACAAATGCCTGCCAGGTAGATGAGGGATTTCAACCTTTCTTCAGCAAATAACCATCTACAACACTGGCTGCTGTATAAAAGGTGGCTTTCCCCTTTGAGAGGTAAGAATTTAAAAAAGGAGCAGGTCCTGTAAAGGGGAAAAAAGACAGAGGCCTGTGTGTGTTGAGTGGGATACTGTTTGAAATCACCTCTCACACTCTGGTCCCCCGCAAATGATTGTGACGCATCCAAGTATGATTTTTTTTGTTGCAATTACCAGGAAAATCTGATTAATTCTTTGCAACTCGTGTGTGTGTGTGTGTGTGTGTATGTGTGTGTGTGTGTGTGTGCGTGTGAGAGAGAGAGAGACGTGCACATGGGAGCATGCACGCTTGTTCGTGTATAAAGGTTTGTGAGTGGGGAGGCATTTTTGAAGGTGGTCCGTCCCACACCAGACCTCATGAACTAGCCTTGTAATGAAGCTTCTGTGACACATTGCCGCTCGAGCTCTGGGGATTCTTTTGCATGTGCACAACAGGTGAACAAATACACACTTATGCACATCTCACACTACAAGACCCATCACTAGAGCACAGTTTACCTGAGTGGTCACCTACTCGTTTGATACTTCCTACTTTCAGAATATGGATGGATTTTGGTTAAATCCTTACTTTACTTAAAGGTTAGGGTTAGAGGTTCACAAATCCATCAATGAAGCCAAAATAAATAAATAAGTAAAAAAAATAGTGAAATATTTGTGGTAGCTGTGATTAGGAAAAGGCTGCAGAGTCATGTCTTGTGGAATCAAACTACAGATTCATCAGCTTTGGATGACTAAATTGCATTTGTAACCAGATTTGCTCAGAGAAATGTTTCTATGGACAGACCTGGCCCATCTTTTCATTTCCTGCCTGTCTTTCTTTCAACATTCTGTTGGCTTAAACAAAATGGACTTTTGTTTCGGTTTGATTTTTTAAGGTTTCAAAGCTTTCAAAATCCACAAAGTTCTTAAACATTAACCGTAAGCAAATTAGGATTTGGAGATCAATGTACTCTCTCAGAAGACAACAGGCAGTGTTGGTTACCTAAGGATGGATAAAGAAATGCACAAAAACATCGAGAAGAATCAGCAGATCTTTACGTGCTGGTCTTTTATTTCACATCCGCCATCCGAATAAACTAAACACAAACAAAGAAGAAAAGAAAGCTTTATCTTTCCTGTGCTCATGCTTTCAACAGGGTGTGTGTCTGGTATCCATGCACATATCTAAGTGTTATGTTTACAGTATAGTGTTTCTCACCTCCAGCCAAAGGTCAGAATTCTCTTCTATTACCTCAATATCTCCTGGGTTATGTTTCATAAGAACAGGATTGCCATAGAAAAGTCTCTGGATTTTGGGGAGCTCTCTATGTGGCTTCATCTCATACTAGGGTGAGTTTGCCATATATTTTGAAATAAAGCACTTATGTATCACCAATGAAGAGTTTAGCCAAGCTGAAAGCTTGGCTCTGTATTATATAGTCAGTCAGTCAAGCAGTCATCTTCTGTACCTGCTTTATCCACACATGGGTCACAGGGACCTGCTGGAGCCCATCCCCGCTGTTAAGGGGCGAGAGGCCGGGTACACCCTGGATAGGTTGCCAGCCTATCGCAGGGCTAACATAGAGACAGACAACCATTACCACCTATGGTCAATTTAGACTGATCAACTCACCTAACAAGCATGTCTTTGGCCACGCATGTAAACTCTGCACAGAAAGGCTGGAGCCCAGATTCGAACCCCGAACCTTCTTGCCGTGAGGCAACAGTGCTAACCACTGCACCGGTGGTTACATATATCGTAAGCCTAATTTTTTAGATGGTCTGTAAGGATAGTTGGTATTAAGAACTTAGTAGTGCAGTGATTGGCTCTGTCCCCTCACAGCAAGAAGGTTCAGGGTTCAAACCCCTTCTAGACCAAGGTCTTCCCTGTGGAGTTTGCATGTCTTCCCCGTGGGTTCTCTCCAGATACACAACCCCCACATGCCTTTATGGAAGCTGAATTGGTTGTTATAGTTTGAACTTAGGTGTGAATGTCAGTTTGAATGGTTGCCTGTTTTTGTGAGCTGGCCCAGCACTGAGCTGGGGACTCTAAGGTTTACCGGTTGACCTCTAGCCCCAAAGACAGTCGGGATAGGCTCCTTGAGATTGAAAAATGGTGTACGCTTATGTGCCAAGATGGCACAGGTTTTTATATAACTTCACTATGGTCTGTGTTTACATGTGTGTTACAAGGCTTCATAGCCTTATCTAAAGAGTCTTGTTGTGTTTCCAAAGCTGTGTCCTGCCTTACTCACCTGTGCAACCTTATTACTGAAGATCATTATTACTTTAGATTATTATTTTTATTATTACTTTAGATTATTATTACTTTAGATTTTTCATCTTCAGCTTAATACATTTCATCATCTGATTTTTGTTTTTGCATGCTGTTAAACTTTGGAACACAAGTCAGCTGCTAGAAATTGGCCTTGTAAATTGACAGGATTTGTATGTTGTAAATACAGGCTGGTTTAAGTTGCTTTCTTCCTTATAGTAGTGTGATTTTTTTTATTTATTTTTTTTTTAATTCACATGTGTACCAAATTAGGAAGAAACAAGTTACAGATGCTGCCTTCTTGTTCCATCTATTACACTTGAAATCATGGCTGTGGCTTTTTCAGACACAAACTGTCAATAAATCCACCAACGCAGAATATTTTAATTTAGCTTCCCCAAGAGCTAACGTTTTAAATTTTCTGTTAACTAGGGTAGAAGTACTGAATCAGAAAAAGCAAGCTGCAGATGATCACGGCTGAAAAAATATTGATTTAAAATAATCACAATGTCTTCACACACTCCCAAAAAGAATCCCACAAGCAGAGCAAGTACACTCATTTAGACATGAATGTCTGTGCCTTTGCTGTAAATCACACTGCAATTGTGCATTTGGCTGTGGAAAAGGCCTCAGGTTTGTACACAACTTCACCCTGATCTGTAGATGTCGGTGTGTTTATATATGTGCAAGGCTACACAGCTTGATCTATTTTAAAAAGAGTCTTGTTGTAATCAAAAATAATAACTGCTCAAACCGTAAATGCTTCCAAAACTGCCTCCCACCCAATCCCCTTGAAGTATGAAATAATATTCTGTGTGTGGCCCCAGATGAATGCTGAGAACGCAAACATTTCACAATAAAGTTGTTTAAATAAAGACCTTGGCATAGATGGCTGGGAGATAGAGGACATGCTGCGTTAATTACAAGCGCCCGTTAAAATAAACCACCGGCATAAAATATGACTCTCCCCCTTCTCTCATTCTCTAGGACTCAAACCTATAAAATGTCAGTGAGGTGTGTACCTCAGATGTGCTGTTTGGAGACCAAACACAATAGCAGCCCTTCTGATCGGAGATTGGAAAACAAGGAAAAGGGGGGGGGGGGAAGGGGGGTGGGGCATGAACCGTCAAAAAACACAACGTAGGTCTACAGTCAACAAAGAAAGCAGTGTTTACTCTGCGTTTAAAGACTCAGGAATTCCTCATCACACCCCCGCCTTACCATTGCGTGGTGTAACTGAAAGGGAAAATAGCCCAGTTAAGCGCTCAGTTTATTATTCTTCAAACTCTTGTCTGAAAACTAATATGCTTTAAAGTCACAGTAAATGTTCTGCTGTTCTCCCATCTGTATCTGTTCCAGCCTGTCCCTGAGCAAGCACTACATGTGTATGTGTGTAAGTGAGTAAAGTTACTCTGCGAACACAGAGGCTGAGAGATGGATTATTTTTCCTGAAGAATGGAGTTAAGTTTCTCCTCTGTGCTGCTGGGTGGCCCACTCCTCTTTAGCCATGTTACCATAAGAATGGCTGGGTGGGGGTGGGGGTGGGGGTTGGGGGGGTTCCTGGGAGGGTTGGGGTCGTTGGGTAGCTGGTTTAAATTATTCTGCGCCTCTACCGCTGCATAGCAGGAGCTGTTGTTATCCACTTAGAACATCAGATGATTTGCTCGTTCTCCCTCCCTATTTGTTGCCTGTCTCGACCTGGTGGGCGACTTTATTCAGGACCCGTTGCACAAGTGTTACATTGCGATGCTTTTCCTGATGAGGGTGCAGCTCCTACACCCTCCTGCTATGTGCTGTAGGGTCTTTAAAAATATATGCTACAAATTGCTTTAAAAAGTTATTCAACTGACTTAAATGGTCTCTTGTGAAATCTGAAAGTTAACCGCTAATATGTCCCTTACATACACAGAAGCAGTACATTTATATGTACAATTATGTGGCTGTAACTGTACATTTAATATAGTGTATACGCTTGGAAGCTATAATATATGCACTTTTGAGAAAGATTAAAAAATATATAGTTTTCAGATCAGAAATGTTCAGAGTGTAAACTCTGCGTACTTATCCAAACATCGCCATCTCAGTAAAATTGTGCTTCTGTAAGGAATATCGCAAGAGTCTAAATATCAAATGTTAACTCGGGCTACCGTCCAGGCCCAGTGACGAGAACTGTGACGCTTGTAGGCCCAGATGAGGAATGCAGCTATGTGCAGATATTTGTATACATTCAGCCAGGCCTTTGGAAAGTGGAGGTGGTGGTTGAGCGCAGCTTAAAGACATCTGGATGCGATGAAATGCCATTTGTCTAAACAATCAAGAGTCTAACCAAAGCCACCCAATGTGTGCTGTGCTTTTAGTACATACTTGTGCAATGTGCTTCTACAGAAAACTTTATTGGCAAATATTTCATTGCAACAGCCTCATGAGGTCATGAAACCAGACAGTTTTTCTTTCACTCCAGCTTTCTGCTGTAAACACAGAGCACTGGTGAAGGCTGTGTACTTGAGGATGGATGTCATGTGATGTGATGTTCATTTTGAGGTTGTGGAGGTAAGAGATGTGAAGAAATGTGGAAACCTCTTATAATAACCATATCTGCCTGTCTTCAAATTTATGGTATAGAGTTAATACCAAGCTTTTAATGCAATATTTTTTTTCGATTCTCTTGCAGTCGTACATATTTAAATCCAAAAGATAAAAAGCTACAGCTTTATTATTTGCTGTTAGCTTGGAAATAAAGTTTAAAAGCAACAACACATGAATCTTAGAAAATGCTCAATTTACACTTGCCCTCCTCTTTTATGCTGTAATTTGTGCTGCACTCACATCACAATTGTCACTGTCTCGTCAGCATTTCTGTCAAAATAATTCTGTCCTGAACTTTTTTGAGCCACATAAGAGCCTGTGAGTGGTTTTTACTGTACATACATTAGATGTTCATTGTTGAGAATGAAAATTGTCATAGAACACTGGAAATTCAAGATACTTTAAAATGAATGTGGCTGTCTGGACATGCAATATCAACATGACAGGATGAATTTCTCTGCAGGCCAATGACAAAAAAAAAAGAAAAGAAAAATGGTTATACAGAGATTTCAGGCTCATCTGTCAGAAGAAATGCCACACCTATAAATTTTCTCACTAATTCCATTAAAACAAATGGTCTGGGCAGTCATGGCAGTGAGTGTTCTGTGTGTGTGTGTGTGTGTGAGTGTGTGTGTGTGTGTGTGTGTGTGTGTGTGTGTGGGGTGGTGGTGGTGCTGGAAGTGAAGGGGGCAGGCAGACATGACTGGGATAATAAGCGTCATGGAATCTAATCAGATTTCTAAGAGGAATTGATTGTTGTGAGGCAGCCAGTGCAGGAGTGGGGTTGACAATAAGCTGAAATTTAAGTGTTAATTTTTATGCTAATCCTCTGGCATCTCTGTATGATGCAATTTGGTCCAGCAGCCTCTTGACTTTGTGGCGCAGATATGAAATTGTCCTGTGCACAGAGAAAATGTCAGCTTGCCAGACCCTGAAAGCTTGTAATTTATTAGGTATGTTTCTATTAGTATGTGTCACAGTTGTTTGGAAGCCACATGCGCAGACAGGCGGCAAAAGCACCTTGTTTTCTCCCCAACTTGCCCAATCCTTCTTTCTTCATCTTTCACACACACACACACACACACACACACACACACACACACACGTGTGTGTGTGTGTGTGTGTTCTTAAGATGGTTTCGGCTCAGTGGCTGCTACACTGAGACTTTAATGTATTATCATATATCGGGTGGTCCTTGCCCCCTGGACAAAAGGCTATTTAATACAATTTAATGACATTCCCAAGATTGGGGGTGGGAGGTGGAAGGGGATGGAGAAGATAAAGAAATGACAATAAAAGAGAATGAGAAATAGGAAGAGGAAAAATAAAAAAAGAGAATTCACACTGAGATAATGAGGTAAATAATATTCTTCCTTAAAATTTAAGTTTTATAGACTCGTGTATAATATGTACATCTATATCCCNNNNCCCCCCCCCCCCCCCCCACCTGTTATTATACAAAATCAAAAGATTATTGAGGACTTTCAGAAAATAAACCAGAGACAAACAGAGACAAAGGATCTGATACACACAAATTTTGCACTGTTACAAATAACACAAATCTGATTTTGCATTATTGGACATCTCCCTGTCTTAAGGTTTAAACACTGCTAAAACACTGCTGCTCACTGTTCATATATTGAGTGGTACTAGAAAACCAGTGAAGACAGTTCACAGTGGGCCCAGAAAAGACACTGAAAGGTTTGGATGCAATTCACATATAGGTCAATTAAATGCAACAACATCTGCTCTCTCCCTGCCATTTGCATATGGTATTCATATGTTAATGATGTCCCTTGTTTTTTTTTTCCTCATGCGTATGTGCATGTGTGTTTGTGTGTTGTTTGTTTCTCTCTTGTGTATTTTTTCCCCCCTGTACTTCCTCCCCTCCTCCCATTCTCTTTGTATCGCCAAACAAAAAGATGCAGCAAATTTTGATTCATACTTCCTCTTTTTGAGAAGGAAAAATACACCCATCCTATTTTTACTTCTTCTTGCTTGGCGATTAAAGGGGAGGTTAGACGAGTGCCACAGTTGTTCCAGTACCATGCCCCTGATTTCGACATGTAGCGCCTTTAACAGTAGAGAAGGCGAGACCATCTCTCTTCCCCAAGCAGCTTAATGCCTTATAAATCAATGATGACACAGATGGACTTGCGATAATCTATTTAGAATGCCTCACAGCAAATATTGTTTTGCAGATGATTAGACAGACAGTTTTTTCCTCCCCGACCCCTAAACCTAGTCCTCTGCTTATCAAAACTCTGATTTATTGTGCTAATTTTGTATTTTCATATTTCCTTTAAAATAAATTTGACAACAATTAGGATGCACAAAATGGCTGAAATCAGATTGTGAAAACGCAGTGTTTCTTCAACACGCGCACGTGTGTGTGTGTGTGTGTGTGTGTGTGTGTGTGTGTGTGTGTGTGTGTGTGTGTGTGTGTGTGTGTGTGTGTGTGTGTGTCTGTTGGGGGGTTGGGTTGGCATGGGCAGCTTGCAAAAGGCTTGAAGAGGTGCTGGTGTCTGTGCCAAGGCCATAATGATAAGGCATGCTCTTTAAAGATGGGGGAGACGACCTTTTGCAGAATTGTATCTCCAGGGCATTCTGTTTGTATGTTTGTGAGTGTGTGTGTGTGTGTGTGTGTGTGTGCGTGTGTGAGTGTGAAAGAGAGACAGAGAGAGCGAGAGCGAAGGACCGAGACACGAGGGGGTTAATGGCAATCCAGGGTCTCTGCCCCTTTTCATGGTCGATGGGTCTCAATTTAGCATGTGAGGGTAGACCAGGAGGAGGGAGGGAAAAGAGCAGAAGAGGAGTGCAAAAAATGAAGTGGAGGTTGTCAGACGTGGCAGCTGCTCAGAGGCCCTGATAAATATAAGCCCTTATTGATCGGTTGAAAATGAAAGATCCCCGAGTGGCGTGCAGTATTTAGCTTCTTGTCTGCCTTGCGTCAGCGGTGGCCTTGCCCTGAAGGGATAGATTTTCAGCTGTGCCTCCGGGCACGACAGAGCGTTTGGCTTTGATTTCATCTTTAACCTTTTTCGGCTGCATTTCCTTGACCTCTGTAGCATCGCTCACTGAATTTGTTAGATTTTCATCTTGGCATTGACCCCTCCCATACTTCATCCGTGTCCTCCTTTTCACTCATAACTGTCATCTTGCTCCGCTGTATACCTCATTTATCTTCCTCCCTGCCACTTCAGCTCCTTATTTCATTCCCACATCCTCTTTTAACCTCCCTCCTTGTCTCTCCTTACAGGTTGCCATTCCAGTAAGAAGTGGTCAGTCAGGAGCGACAACGAGCAGCCGCTTGATCCAAACAGAAGGGTTGCACTCCAGTATGCAGTTGGAGTGTTAAAGGTAAATTCAGCACACACTCTGGACCCACCCACAGTGGTGGTTAGCTCTGTGGGACTGACATTATGATCAGGAGCACCAGCTTTCTGTTTGAGATGAATTTATCATTCACCATCATACGCTAAAATGGTTGGGCTCTAGGTAATTTTACAGTTTCTCAACTGGAACTTTGCGTCTTACCACTTGTTTTTAGTCTTTCAATCACAGGCCGACTGTTTCTAGACGCTTTTAAATCACCTAGTTCCTCATCATGTGATGATTGTATATAAATGGAATACAATTCAAGCTAACCTGTTTCGTCAGATTTTAAATTCAGTCAAGGACACTGTCAGTGTTGTTTCAGAGGTGAAGGCGCATGTTTCATTCTTTCAGACAGCATAAAGACATGATGCAGGCATAACAGGTCCATTGCCTGTGTGAACAAGCCTAAAATAATGGTCCTAACTACTGCTTATAAGTGACAAACAAAAATACCATCCGGCTGGGCATCAATGTGGTTTACAGCGAAATCCTGCTAACCAGTGTTGCTATTGCTCAATTTTTATTAAAATTATAGCAAAAGGCACATTCTCAGGAAAAAGGACTACAATAACGTAACATAAAGAATTTACAAATGTTACTCTACAGGAGATGGTGTTATGTACTGCTGGAAGAATAGCTAGCCAGGTAGCCGTCTACTGATAGTTTTGAGGGAGTGGTGGAGAACTGGGCCAGACGAAGACACCATGGCTATAGTTTTGTTCCTATAGCAGAAAAAAAAAAGAATATATGATACTGCAAAGAAATTGTTGGCCACTCAGCTCTACTCTACTTAAAATTAAATCAATTGCTGGGTTTCTAATCACTCTTTGATTTTTTTCCTGTCACACTGTAACTATTAAAGAGCAAGATCACACAACGCACACAAGCTCTCACACACTCCAACTGTTTGTAATTCACTCACCATTTAGTCTTATTCCCCAAGGCACTCTGTCTTAAACCAAAATACACACACACACACACACACGTGCGTGTGCATGCACATAGCTACAGTGCACTGCAGCTATGTGAGCACGCAGAACTTGTAACAATCTGGATTGTGATAATCTATGATAATCATCCACCACATGCCACCTAAAAAAGCGCACATGGGTAACATTCAACAGCCACTCTGGCACGTTGCTTCACTGCATCCCTCTGCTGCTCTTTCCAATGTCACTATACCTCCAGTGTCAATGTCACCACTCTCCTTATTTCTCTTTTATGTATGAGGAGGATTGTGCTATAACACATTGCAGGGGGACAAAAGAAAGAAATCTTGAACAATTTATGCTTAGCATTAGTGTAATTGAATTCCACTCGTATATCAATGTAAGAAATTTGTGAAGTGCAGGTGATATAAATGCAAGGTGGGGATCCATGAAAAAACAGACCTGTCCCTCCCTTTTAACTTGTCTTTCTGAACATTGTCTCCTTTTTTTTTTAATTTGCTCCCCCTCTCCCCTCCTTAAGCTAGATGGATGATAAATTCCCAGCCAGAGAGCCAGCAACAGCTGTTGGCAGACAGGCCTGATATGAGAATAGCAGCATAGGATGAGCAGACATTAAAAATTAATATGCTATTTAGCCTAGGTGTATTTTAGGTATTTGACATTTTCATGTCCGGGACAGACTAAATTTATTCATAGTACAGAAAAAAAAAGAATAAAAAATAAAAAGAGGTGACTGTAAGGGGGTGGCAGTGAGGGGAATGTGAGAGATACGGAAAAAGGTTGTTTAGAACACTGAGTGACTGTCACACTGGTTTGTAGTCACCGATGTTTACCTTGTCCCCAACTATAGTGATGACCATTTGGAAACGGTGCTGGTACATGAATGTTCTCAGTGTTTCCCTGAGCAACATACTGCTGTATTTTTAATGGTGCCTGATCAGTAAGTAGTTCCTTCTGGTAGGTGTGAGTGGTTGATCGTAGACTTGTGATGTCTACGATCTGCACTGCACATGTTTAAAAATGGCAAAGCCACCACATACATGCATTTACCACTTGGCTTCTATGGAAACTGTTGCTGTTCTGGAAAGAGATATTTGCCAGTCATGGCAGAGAGCCTTGTGAAGCAAAAATAGAAATTAAAAATGTAAAAAGTTTAGTGAATGTACCTAATTATAGAAAAACAAATATAAGCTTCTTAAATGTTCTCTAGAGTTGCACGTTAAAGTAAAACTAAATCTAAACTGTAGATGTAAAGTGGTTCCACTGTACCAATGTCGGAAATGTCTTGGTTTTGCTTATAAATTGCATTTTTCTGTTCCAGTGGACCAGTATTTAAAAAAGATTTCTGCTGCCACTGAGCATCTGTCCCAGCCATACACGAGACCCAATGAGGTCACGACAGCAAAAGTGCAAATTCCATGTGGAGTCATGTAACAACATCCTTCTCTCTTCATCACTCCCTCTCCCAATCTTCCTCTTCCGTCCTTGTCGGTGATTAAAAGCTAATGCTCCTTCCCTACATCTCTCTATCCCTCCTCATCCTTTCCTTGCTAATCGTTGTGAAATCTTAGACATGGCCTGGATTTGTCTTCCAGGAGGAAAAAAGAGGGGCTTCAAATGGATTGATGTGGGGGATAGTTTTCATCAATTGCAACATTTATACATCTCTTTTGCCATTTAACCAGCACTCACTCTATATCAGACTTTCCTATCAAATGAATGTAACTGTAGGTGCCATTAAATCCGTGGCTTGTTCTTACTTAGTTAAAATAAATCTATCTATCTATCTATCTATC
>BJFM01003973.1:95996-118124 GCA_016586285.1 Arothron firmamentum | reverse complement strand
CAGCGCTGCACAGGCAGGACGTCTCGCTCTGTTTCAGGCTCTGAAAATCTACAACATCTCTCTGTTGGACCAATCATTTGTAAGTATGAATTACAACTTGATCTGAGTTTCTGCTTTCATCAATTGAATATTTGTTGTTCTAATTTATATGTTCTTTTTTTCACTATTCATTAGGGGGAAAGTCTTTGATGTGAGCTGGCAACCCTCCTCTAAAGGCTTTCCATCAAAAGCTTTCTCAGTCAAAGGTGTGCATATTTGGTTAATGGGAGACTAAATTGCTCCCAGTTGTCAGTGTGTGAGTGTAAGTGCATGGTGTGTGTTTTGTGTTGGACTGATGACCTGTAGAGGGCGTAATCCTGCCTCTCATGCAGCGACTGCTGTCATATGCTTCAGCATTTAAGTCATGAAAAATGTAAAATGTGTGTATATCTCAAACCAAGAGAGAGGGGTGTAAAGGAAGCCATCCACGTCAAGATGGAAAAGCCTTCTTTAAACAGAGGTGGTGGACTCAGGCACTTTCTATCACCCACATATAGTGCAGTCCTTCACTCCTTCCATCAATGATCCAAAGGTTCACAGAGTTTCACGACACCTGGTGATTCATTACCATATGACCCAGCAGATAAAGGGGAAGCACCCCAAGTGAAACTAGGCCAATGACCCTGTCAACGACTCTCAGGTGACCACCCAGATCATTAGCACACTAATGGTCCACAAGGGCTATGTTCTCAAGCTCTGCTGCCAACTGATTTAGAAGTGAAGAAGCCTTCTGGAGAGAAGGTGAAACGTCTTCAAGATCAACCTTTCTAAGTCCAGTTGAATACAAACATCTAACCTTGGATAACTATGACCTGGATGAATGAAAACCTTCACAGACATCTATTCATTTTATTATCTAGATGGAGCTTATCTAGATATTAGTGATACACACACAATCCTACTACATTATTATTATTTACCAACCAGTAATCCACAACTGGCAACTTTTGAGGGGAGGTATCCAGATCAAGAAAAGATGTAGTTCTAACTTTATTTTACTGTGGCAATATTTTGTAATAATCCACGTACCTGCACAGGCATACAACAATATGATGAGACAATATGATATCATTATTTTATTCAAACATGCAGAGACGTGTTTATGAAATACTCTCTTGATGCTCTCCACAATATTGGATGTATGATCTTTTTTCATTGAATCCACGTTTGTAAAACCTGATGATTAATCAAACGGTTGAATTAAACCCATGCATACATTGTCTTTCATAAGAATCGAGTTCATTGTCGAGGTCAATGTATTTTTCCTCCAACACTTCAGCAACTCCAGTCTCCAGTGGGTGGGGGCGTGTTCTCTGGCTGAGACTTTGATTGCCATATTTAATAGCCAATAGGAACGATTATTTACGCAAGGAGGGCGGGATATAGCGTGACCAACGTTAGCCAATCGGGTTTGGGACTCGAACAGTTGGGGTTAATTTCCGCTCAAAAGTGGTGGTCAAACATCAGCTTATTTGGGGGAAAAAATTGTCATAATGTCCAACAACAATGCCAGCAACAACTTGATTATTGCACAGAGGGCCGTGAAGCAGCTCCGGTTAGAGGCCAGTGTCCGGAGAATCAAGGTACAAAGCTGTCAACTCGGCTAAACAAACACGGAAGATCGAGCCGAAGTCCCGCTGAATGGCGGAGACCAACTGTTGCTGACACGACCCGGACTGGACCTCTGCACCGGTGGAAGTCCACTCTTCACCCTGGCAGCTAAACGCTAATGTTTAAATGTCTTCCTGCCGAACGAGTGAAGTTTCTCTTAAAAACGCCAACGCTTCCAGACAGTGACAAGGTCCTAAAAATAGCTAAAAATAACTTCTTCTTGCAAAGTTTAACCTTAACAAAAAGCGGACCACATGAGCTGTCAAAGTCACGGTTACTGTCGCGTTCGTGTCCGTGCAAATGTAATGCAAAGTAGTTCCAGCTATGCTCTGTAGCTCCACTGGAGAAATGGAGGTATACATGCAACACCACAACCTGACCGTGCTCACCTGTCCGCAGGTGTCTCAGGCTGCTGCTGAGCTCAGAAACTTCTGTCTGCAAAATGCCTCCAAGGACCCTCTCCTGGTCGGGGTCCCCTCCAGCGACAACCCCTTCCGACCCCCCAAGTCCTGCTCCCTGTTCTGAGGTGAGGTCAGGGTCCACATAAGGGGTCGTCAAGTGCAATTAACTGATGTGATTAATTAGGTTGATGTACATTATCAACCTCATCATCCAGGAGGTTTTAACATTATGAAATAGCCTTTACTGAAAATGTTGAAAAATATAATTCAAAGATAGATACAGTATGTTCTACTTCTGCTCACCTAATTATTCTGTGTGTTCTGCAGCAGAAAGAACCTGCATCTAATGGATCAACAAAGCCCCCCTCATTTCTACTTGTTGCTGTGGACTAAATGAGCAGCTTTGGATGGTGATGATGATGATGATGATGATGGTGGTGGTGGTGGTGGTGGTGGGTTCACGGGAAGGTAGCTTTCACCAACACTGTTGGTATCGTATTTCATCTGCTACACTAAAGCAGGACCACCCTCTGTGTGTTCTGCTATTGACACTAACCTAAATAATTCAGCTGCTTGCGGCTTATCAAGCAGTAAATCGGCCCTCTCTCAATAAAACGGCTCCTTGGCTTCTCTCAGAGAAATTCAGCTCTTCTGAATTGGTCTCTTAAGCTTCTGCTTATGTTTTGTGAAGAACAAGCAGGCAGTAATATGAACCTGGTGTGGTTCATAAATATTATATTATAAATGTGCTGTATTCAAAATTGTGGCCAATACATACATGAACCTTTGAGCTAACTGTATTTCTGGAAATGATTAAAGTAATCTAAGTTGTAGTGTAGAACAGTCTGTTACCTGGGCAGAACAGGCCAAGTGATAATTGACCTGTCTTTTTCTTCTTGATGCTCATCTATGGTCAGTTAATTTTTATTTATTTTTTTAATTTCTGTCTTTAAAATGTGTCAAAGCATCACACTAATGTGTAGCTTAAGATGGTATTTATTCAATGCCGAAAATTTGTGAAAGCTAAGCATATGATTGAATTTCTTTAAAAGTGTATCAGTATTTAAGTGATACTGAAGTGACAGAGTTTTCCACACTGGAATCACGTTGACACAACCAACACTTTTACTACTGTTGCTGTATCTTTCTTACCCTCGCTACTCAGTTAATAAAACTGCTTTTTTCTGACAGAAATGTGTTTTGTTTTTGTTTGTTTTTTTCCTGGTTTAAGATGAAACAGGTCAGTGATGATTTGCCAGTGTTGTTGGAATTATTGGAAATGTGTGATGCTGATTAAATAAAAGAAGCTATTTTTAAGGACAGTGAGCGGCTGGAATAAATCACACACTCAAACTAGCAGGTGGCCCCATGAACCAGCCTTCTGCAGAATGCTTTATTATGATACTTTGCACTCTTGTTTTAAGTTTCCTCTATAAAATGGAAAAACATACATATTTAAAACCCTGTCATCAATAAAATTAAACATATTTTCCAGCTGAACACATTTAAATACTGATGCTTGTCAATGGTAATTAGCACTAAGTGCTATCACCTGGAAATAAAAGGTGGCATCTGTTTGGGGCGGTTTTCCTGCTTTGGTAAGACCTCAGAAACCTCTGAACTGATCCAGTTTAGTCTGAACTTGCTGAAGTCAGACTGTGTGTACTCTCTATCTCAGTTTCTGGTGTGGAAGATGTCTTCCATGTTTGGTCGAAGGAGAGCTGAAAGATGTCTGGAGTGCTCAGGTAAAACACTGACCTTTGCTCTGATACAATAAAAGTAACAAAAAGATGCCAAATGTGTCCTTGAAACGTGAGCATGACCCTCTGGCCTTCTGACCCTCAGACTCTCGCCTCCTCTGGGATCCCAACCCCGTGAACGAGATGTCGCACAGCGCCCTCCAGTGGACAGACCGGCAGGAGTGCAGGCAGCAAAGAGAGATCCTCAGGGTGAGAAATGAAGAGTGAAATAGATGAGTGCTCATTACTCTGGGGGGAAAAACACATTTCTTTATCATAGGAGCAATTACAAGACATGGATGAGCATGTTGCCAGACTTCAGGACGCGCTGGAATACGAAAAGGCCAAAGTGAGTTGCACGGCTCTTAAAAAATGTATTTACACTACTTAACCAGGAAATATCAATGCATATGACCTCGAATACACACACACACAATTGTATGGGTAAAGTATGTGAAAATATTTTGTGACAAATTTCAATTCAAATCTGGTTTGTTGATGCTTGAGTTTTTTGTTTTGTTTTTTAAATTATAGTCGGCCCCTATTTATTTAAATAGGTATAAGATACAACACAACTGGTCACAATTCTATAGCATCTGGTGTTGTTATTCTTGCTCTGCTTGGTGGTCTCCATCAGAGATGGAGCTTTGTCCTTTAAATGCTCTGCTGCACTCTTGCTAGTCAGCTATCTCAAACTGACAAACTCACTAATTAGTTCCCTATTCCAGGAATAGGTGGTGATTTTGGACATAACCAGTTTAGGTAGCTTCTCTGACAACACATTCAAGTCTTTAGGGATGGATGCTGGTGAATTATCATTCATCTGACGCCTGTTGCAGTACAAGCGACTGCAGCTGCGTAGCAACCAGCAGGGGGCAGCACTGAGGCGCCAGGAGCAGCACATTAACCGGCTGAAGGAGAGACTGACAGACAGACCCAGAGACAAAGCACCATGTGACACTGACTAACACTCTTAAAGTAGCATTTTTTTAAATTTTCACACCTTCTGAAACCATTCACCACTTTGAATTTCCTTCTCCAGACATAGATGTGTTGAACGTTCTACCTGGAGGGCAAGTCAAAGGAGAACACGTCAAGTCTTTAAGATCTGCTGCAAGGTGTACCAGCTGTTATCACCACTGCCTCTTTTTTTTTTTTTTTTGGTTCTCAGAACGTTAACACTGTTTGCTCATTCTTTTTGCAGACAAGAAGAGGCAGTTTTACGTCTGCTGCTTGAGCGCAGAGAAGCGGAGCTCAGGGAGGCGATGAAGCTGCGGCACCGTCTCACCACGTTACTTCACGCGCTCAGAGTCAATATGGAGCATGTGGGTTAAACAAAAGCCTCTTTGTTGAAAACTCAGCATTTTAAATCAACATTTAACATTGCAAAACACTTCTAAGACCCTGTCAGGTGGAGGGGCTGTGCACCATGATGTGCAAACTGAAGGTAAATCTCTGGCCCAGGCTGAGGCGAGCCTTGGTGACCATGTAACCGGAGGTGTGGTTCAAAGATGGAGGCAGGTGCAGAGGAAACTGGGGGATCTCTTATCCGAAGGTACAAACCCCAGTTAAACAGCCTGAGGAGTGATATTTGGAGTCAGGCTTTTGCAAAGATGTGATGGAGAATCAATAAGGTCTGTTCGTTTATGACCATGCAGGCCAAACCGGAGTCGGTCCCGACCACGAGAAACTCCTTGCTAGGTTAGAATCTGACCTGAAGGAGAGTCAGCAGCTGGTCAAGTTACAACAACAACTCCTGCAGGTTTGAAAGCTTTCCATTATGCGCCGCTTCCAAATGTCATCCGTCTCCAACATCAGCTGCACTGCTGGGTTGCTCAGGACAGTCTTGCTTCACCCGTCCCTTCCGAACTGGCCGATTCCTACTTTTTGGAAGAGTGGCAACGTCTCCAGCTGCACTGGGCAGAGCTCCGTCGTCAGAGGAGGACCTTTGAAAGAGAGAGGCAGTCCTTCACCGAAGCCGCCATCAGACTGAGCCGTGAGGTGAGAATGAAATCAAGGAAGATGATGCGTGGATTAGATTGCAAATGAACAGCAGATTAAAAGGGTTCTCGTTGATCTGTGAATATCCTCGTGGTGTGCAGCGCTGTGATTTCCAACAACAGAAAGCCTCTCTCCTGAAGCAGCAGTATCTGAGCGACTCGCCCCTCCTGGGCAACGGCAGAAGAGATGGCACAGAAGTCAGTGAGTGCATGTTCGATGACGATTCTTCAGGCACATTTTCATCATCACAAACACTTCAAAATGTAGTCGACTGTCCCAGGTTACTGTCCCCAACCGGAGCAAACCAGGGTATTTGGCTGTCTTCCCATTACGCCGCCATCCAAGTCGGGGGCAGCTCATGGACTCCATCAGGAAGAAGCTGGAGCTCAAACCCCCGACACCCCCGAGCTTTACTCGGCCCTCAACCTGTCGTATAACAGCAGGTCTGTAAGATCACGCAATCAGAGCAGTGAAGACAGAAGAATGGGTGAATGGAACGCTTCTCTGTGACCTTTGTTCAGAGGTCCTGCTTATTAATTTGTGTTCCTCTGTCCTCCTCCAGAAGCAGCGGGACTGAGGCTCAGTCAGAGTGGTGGGACGGCCACTCAGCACGGAGGATGTCGGGTTCAAGACAGTCTCCACTCTTCAGCTACCGTCTAGATAGGTGGTGATTATGGTGTGTATGTTTTAAAAATTAAAGAAATTGTGTCGATTTAGTTAATTATTAAACCATTAACTTAACTAAATGGATTTGCAGTGTGGTATTCTAGGCTGGTCAATGTTTTACTCCATTTCTCCCCTTTTAAATACTGTTTCACTTTAAACTGCAGATCTATTGAGGTCTATGTGTCACATTAATGTATGATTAATCCTCAATAAATGCCTCATACCCATACTATTACAGAGTATCATGGTCTGTTTTACAGTAGGCATAAAAGCATAATAGTTTTGATTTATTTCATTGAATAATGATAATAAAAAAAAAATTTGAGCAGCACTATAAAACAAGAAGTGGCAAGAGCTGATGGTCACACTGAAAAACCATTTCAAAGATGGCAGAGCAACACGGCAAACGGATTTTCCTTGGTGCAGGTTGAAATTGCCTACACACACACACACACACACACACACACACACCCATAAAGATCCAGCCTCAGGAACTGACACTAAAACCATGCTAATGGCTGGCAAACGTCACCATTTCGAGCCTGGATTCACTGTAAATCCACAACAACAATGGCTGTACAGTGACGCTTAGGTAAAAATGTTTTTCATGTGTGTGTCCTTACTTTGATCTGAGAGCAGCTAAGCTAACACGCCTGCGCGGGTCACGTGATCTCCTCTCTCGTTGTACTCAATTATCAATCACGGCAGTTTTAGCTCATTAAACTGCGAGACTCATCGGGATTGATATTACTGGGGCCTTCCATCACCTGTCGGGCTTTATGGAGTCGGGCAGCGGACGTTTCCAGCCCTGGAAAGACTACTTAGGGCTGTCGGACAAAATGAAAGAGATTCTACAGGACGCGGACACCGCGGCCCGACCGCCGGTCTCCAAAAGTTCGCAGTCCGATTACGTTGTGCTGGGCGGGGCCCCGGTGTCACTTTCAAACCGTGAAACGGTCACAGTGCGGGCTGTACCAGGGGAAACTTCACTTCTGAGCCTTTTGGATCACTGGGATTCTGTGAACGCGCCGGTGTCCACATCACGTACCCCAGCTGTTGACGTGAAAGTCGCAGCCAAGTTCGCGCCAAGACGGAGCGCCTCGGAGACGCGAACCCCGGAGCGCAAGCTCTGCCGTTTCTGTAAGCACAACGGAGAATCCGAGTTGGTGTATGGATCCCACTGGCTGAAGAATCGAGCTGGGGAAGTGTTGTGTCCCTTCCTACGCAACTACGTGTGTCCCCTGTGCGGGGCCACGGGGGCCAAAGCGCACACCATGCGCTTCTGTCCGAGGGTGGACAGCGCGTACTGCTCCGTCTACGTCATGCCCAAACCCTGAACCAACAGCTAGAAAACGATTTATTTATCAATGATTGGTGATTTATTTGCACGTTGTTTTTTTTAATATATATTTGTGTGGTTTGATTTCTTGCTTGCATGCTCTGCACGTTTGCTGTGTAACCTCAATCACGTCAATTCCAAAGTTTTCCAGCTGTTTTGAATGTCATGATGTGTTTAAGGGGACAAAGACGTGGCCTTTGATTGTCTTAAGTTTTTAAACACTTGCCCTGGTATCCTGTCAAGGCACTGAGGTCAACACCAACATCGCCAGTCATTAGTAGTAATTTTATTACTGCACCATTTCCATTTTTAAACATTTGACTAGTTCTAGTCCAATTTTTGTGTTTTATTTTGAACATTTTAAAAGTGACTTTTTGGAAATGTCATGTTAGTCTCGAGGACAAAAGCTGTAAATAATTCTGTATTAATATTCTTGTTATAATTGTGTGTGTATTTATGTTTTAAATTTATATTACAAAGTATTTTTGATCACTTTCTGTTCTTTGGTATTTGACCAAATGGAAACCAGACTGTATCAAAAAAGACATACTTAAAAAAAAAAATGTCATGTTTGAAAGCCAATAATGGATCTTTATTTGAAGAGAACCAGAACAATTTTGCCATTAAACTGAACAGCCATGCTGTCGGTAACCGAGGAACCATTTGCTTCATTTATGCTTGCTTTCATTAGCCACAAAACACTGGGGCAACCGTTAAGTCAGTCTTCAGCGTAGAGAGCTCCTTGAGCTTTTACTGCTGCGGTGCAGATTCTCCAGCTCTCTGTGAGCAGCCATGACCTTTCGGCTACAACAGAGAAACCAGAACACATTTCATCTTCAGTGCATTTCTTCCTTCAGCGTTGCAGAGGTCCAACTCACAGGACAGATTAGCTACTGGGATGCAGGAGGAGGATAGAAAACAAAAAACAGTAGAGATGTAAGGACATAAAAAGAGATTCACTGACTTGAGTGAGGAGAGTTCTTGAACGAGTCCACACATCAGGTCTGTAGCATCAGGACACTCTGGGGAATGATGGTCTCTCTCCATCATTAAATCCTCACTGGATGGGGAGAAATATGTATGAATGAAAAAGTGATGGCAGCTTGTAACAGCTCTATTTGAGTTTTCTGACATCAGGTAAATGTAAAAAAAGAGTAACTCTTAATGGAATATAACATTTAACTAACATGTTAATCTTCAGAGGTGTGTTTAGCTAATTTTATTGTTAATTTTAGTTTTTTATGAAACTTTATCCAGTTGTTTATAATCTTCGGTCGAGTCACTTCTAAAAAATCTGATCTACAGTCTGTCAGTAAAATATATGGAACTGAATATTATTTCTCAGACTTTAAAGTACATGTTAATAATGTTTTTATGAGGTGTTGGTTTAGTGCAAGGGTCACAAACTCTCCAATCCCTCGATGTCACCCATCAGGGTTCATGTGCATTTCGCCTCCTTTCCCAACTTCCTTACGTCAGCGTGATGGTGTTCAGCTGAGAGTCTGAAACATAATCTGGTGGAAACTCAAGGCAGACTGCTTCAGTGAGGTTACTGGTCTGTTGTTGTTCAGAGCACACAGCAGCAGGACAAGCACCAGGTTCAGCGTGTGGTTTGCACTGGGAGCAACAAAACAAAGAACATTTAGCAGCTGGAACATCCATCCGTCTACGTAAAATCATGCCTGATGGCACTGAAGAAAATTGAAGGCAATAGGACACTCTGATGTTTCTCTTGTGAATCTGATTAGGAGTGGCCCACAACTGACAGGAAATGGGGGGAGAGAATGTCTAGTGTATCCAAAAACCACTTGAAAACCTTCCATACTAGACAATAATCTGACCTGTTGATCTGCACATCCCTTAAAGTCTGGACCACACAGAACACCAGACTCATCTGAGGTTAATACAGCACTCTGAGCCTCTTTCCTGTGTATTGACAAAATTAAAATTAAAATGTTTTTTTTTTTTTTTAAATTTATTCTTGTTAATATAAAATGTATAGAAAAACTTGACTTGCATTGACTTTACTGTGCATAGTAAAACTAATAACTTAATTTGAGTTGGCAATAAAACAACTCTTTTAGAGTATGAAGGTTGATTAATTAACATTTTATAACATGCAGTTTTCATTTTTAATTATTCTTACCTGCTAACCTCTGGACCATTTATGGGCTGGGATTGCACCTCTGTCTCACTCCGTTCTGTGGCTCTCTCAGCTGGGACAGATAATGAGATAAATAAATATATGTTTGAGCAGTCATGTACAGTATTGTTGCATTTCTGCACATCATCCTCCATTGTGCGTTTGCCTATTTTCATTTCTTTGACAGGAGAATGCCTTTAATGCGAGCACACACTTACCCATACATTGCTTCTTTTTAGGAGGTGACACTACTCCTTCCTCCTTCATAACTGTTGTGATATCAGCTGTAGCCATATCATTGCACCCTTTGTGTTTGGGTTCATCATCTCCCTCCAAGTAACACTGGGAATTCTCCTTTCTCTCATTTGAAGCACTTGTACAGGAGCACAAAGCCACTACAGAAGTTGGCAAGATGTTCTGAGATGATTCCATGTGCAGATTCCATCTGCTAAACTCCACTGCTGGTATTTCCGCTTTGTCCTTTCCATTCTGGTTTGCATTGGTATCTGGATCTAGTATAGGTCCCTCCAGCTGAGAATAAGTGAGACTGGTGACTTGTGAGGGCAATTTTGATGCCTCTACGTGTTTTTCGTCTTCAAGTGCCTCGTTAAGACAGGATGGTTTAGCCTCCTGCTGCTCTGCAGCTGAGGTTGATTCCTGCTGACACTGTGGTAAAGTGACATCCACCAAAGTTTTGTTTCTTTCATTGTCCTAAAATTAAACATATATTAAATTAAAGATGAAATATTTTGATAAAGTTTTGACTTTAGTTTTGTTTTAATTACCTGACTAAGGACAGAAGCCTGATCATTGTCAGCTTCTGACATGACATCACTTGGATATTCCCTCTTGTTGTGAAGGATCTAAATTCTTAACAAATAATTAGAAATTCAGTTAAACAATTTTAAATGAGTTTACTTATCAGCATATTTAGATCTTAAATGATTATAAATTATACAATGGCGTTAAAAGACAAAACAATACAGGCATATTATATTGATAAGCAGTTAGCCTAATTAGCTTAGCCTGTGGAAACATGGCATTTTATTTACCGTTCGCCAGCACTTTTCCTCTGGAAATCTCAGCTTTCTAAAGTAAAGAGAATAAATAAATAAAAATCCACGAATTAACATAAAAGTCGTGACACGTTAACGTGAAGTTAAAAGTATTAGCTTTTCAAATTTTCTGTAAATGTAATTAAAGATAACATCTGGCATATCAAATTTTCAAGAAGTAAATAAATGTTCAATTATTATATTTGCACAGGTTAACTTATTTTCAGTAGATTTGATAAGTAATTGATGATTTATTATTTTCCTATAAACACAAATAACCCACCAGGAACGACTAATTTGGCGGATGTGGGTGTTTTACGTTAGTAAAGGCCATATTTCAGCAAGCCGTAAAGCGTACTGTGCGTTGCTATTGGAGACGGAATGTCGGAAGTAAATTCCAGGGCTTGTTGATCTTGTTTGGTAGCGACACATATTCATGTGAACTCGTCAGTTTTTATGCTCCTTATTTTCTGCAGCGCTTCAAAAGTAAACAAAGTGAAGGGTCGACTAGCTGCGACACTAAAACAACGTCTTCAAAACTGACAAGGTAAATCGCTTTACAACAGTTAAAATAGCAGATAATGTGTTTTAGCCTGTAGCTAATATGCATATCCTTGAAGCTGTTTTTAATATAGAAATATTATTATGCACGCTGAATTCTCATATAATACATGGACAAACCGGCTACACGTAGTCATGTCAGTAGGTAATGTCTGTGGTTGATAAAAATGTTTTTTTTAATTTGTCAGTGGGCCGTCCATTTGTATTTCTCCCTTTTACTTCAGGGCAGTGAGAGTTCATGAGTCGCAGCAGGAATCCCCCACCTCGGGGTCAAGGGGCGGCGAGAGCCAAGCAGGTAACAGTGTTACCTGAACACCTATGTTAGATGTGATTAGTGTGAGCAGTAATGATTGATAATGTGTTGACAACGCCTATGATTCAGCAACTCTGTTTTCCTCCTGCCTGTCAAAGATGGGGCTGCTCCTCGATCTGTCCCCAGATGGAGGGATAAATGATGATGGAAATGATGAGGACCTGGAGGAAGAGCTCCTGAAACTAGTGGGAGGTGGAGGTGGTGGAGGGAGATCCCAAGGGAGGAAAAATGACCGCAAAGGTTAAAACCTCATAAAAAGCTCAAAGCACTTTTGTTTCTCTGTCTTTTCCAATATATTTATTCATCGATTCGATGTCATGTGATTCAGCCTAGTTCATAGTGTGTTTGTCAACATGCAGCTCCTGTTGCTATGGCTGAAATTGAGCAGATGGCAGCTCTGTGCATGAAAGACCTGGATGATGACGACATTGATGATGATGACTTGAATGATGAAGATCTGCTGGTAACGAAATTCAACACTGTTAACCTTGATTTCACTTCAGACTGCAGAAAATGTCTAATATTGACAATGTTGTATATAGGCAGAACTAAACGAGGTTTTAGAAGATGACGAGGACGAAACTCCTGCTCCTACCCCTCCAGCTGTCACGCCACTTGCTCCCAAAGGGGCCATCACATCTCATCCTGCACATCCTCCTGCCCCCAGCGGTGCAACTGGACTGGAGTCTCTCCTCCTCGAGCGTTTAGAAATGTATAAGACTGCCATCTCTAACGCCAAAGATGCTGGCGAGACCAGTAAAGTCAGGAGATATGACCGAGGGTTCAAGGTAACAGGGCTATAGTTGTATTGAGACTGGCTGTGGTAAGTTTGCTCATTTGTTCCAACTCATGTTGATAATTTTGATGTTTTTGTTCTAATCTAGACACTACAGTCCATGCTTACATCTGTCAGGAAAGGAAAATCAGTCAATGAAGAGGAGATCCCGCCTCCTGTTGCACTTGGTGGAAAGTCAAATATTACAGCCGAACCTGAAACGATCCAGGAAAAAGAGCCACCTCAGCCCACACCAGTGTCCTCTCCTCCCATCAGTCAGAAACCTGTGCAGGAGGCCTCACCAGCGGCTCCTAACACGAAGCCCCTACATTTGACCCCACCTCAAAGACCTGTTGTTGCAGTTACCCCAGAAACACCTGCCATTTCTCCCCTCACACCCAGCCAGCCTGATGCCTCGCACTCAGGTAAATACACAATATCATGAAAACCTTGAATCTCTTGTGGAGATTAACCTGTTATTCCCTTTTTCTTGTATCTTGTTTTAAATGTAGAACAAGTACCATGATGTTTTTCTTCATTATTTTGTAATCTATTTTCATTCCTTTATTTATTCACATCCACTGATTACAAATGTTGCTTCTGTGTGTTTTTCTTTCATTTAGAGTTGAAACAAGAGGTGTTATCCAGACAGAGGGAGTACAAAATTGCTGCCATACAGGCCAAACAAAGTGGCAACATTGATCAGGCCAAACACTACTACCTCACTGCCAAGGTAAGAAGCAGTGTGACTGGTATCTCATCTGAATAGTCAAAAGATGCAAGTCTTCATACTCACGATGTCCTGCTGAATTGCAGAAGCTGGATTTGGTGGTTGAGGCACTAGACAGAGATGAAGTGGTGGATTTGGGCTCACTACCCCCTCCTCCTGGTCAGATTTATATCTAGAAATGCGTGAATAACATGTAGGTGATATAAATACGCCACTGTTCAACTGGTTGCTTTTTAGGTGATTCAGTAGCAGCTTCTACCCAGCATTCCCCTGTGCCTGCTGCTCCTGCTGCTGCCACTGCCAGCGTGGCCTCTACTGGTAAGCTTTTAAGTTGTTCTGATTGGAAAGTTAATTGATCTCTGGGTAGAGTGCAGCATAGGCGCATTAGACATGTGTTGCACAGTAAAAACGAAAGTAAGAGGTCTCTCTGCGTGTGTGTGCGTGCGCGCGCGCGCGCGTGTTTTCTGCAAAGATCTTCCTGCCCCCAGCAGTTTGGCTGAAGCGCTGCAGCAGAGGATGGACATATATAAGTCAGCAGCAGAGGGAGCCAAGTCCAAAGGAGATGATCGCAAAGCTCGTATGCACCAGCGGATCGTCAAGGTACTCAGCTTGGCTTGAAACTATATCATTGTTTACTAAAACAGTGAAGACCAGATCTTCATTTAGATGAAGGGTTTTCATTGCACCACCTAAGTGGATCCTATTGGATCATTATAATTAGGACTGTTGAACTTTCTACCTAGTAGCATGTGATAATGTCTGTTTCCTCTGTAGACACTTAAAATCCAAAAAATAGTAATCTATAACTTAAAATGATTTGGCGGAAGCACGAACCGAAGTAAAATGATGTTAATGGAGGACATTGTAGGAGTAATGCTTTTGTCATTCCTGCCATGATTTTATTGTCATTTTTATTAAAAAAAAAAAAGAAAAAAAAACAATTACCAGGATTTCTCGTCAATTTATTTCCTTGGTCGATTAATTTGATACAAAAAAACCCTGTAAGTTGCTTTTTGGTTTTTACTACATTTTAACCTCTCTCTTTTTATAGCAATACCAGGATGCCATCAAAGCACACAAAGCTGGAAGACCTGTCAACTTGTCTGATCTACCTGTGCCGCCAGGTAGGGTGATCTTGTGTTTGAGGTGGCTTGCATACTGTGCTCACAGTGGTGTGTTTGTGTGCATGCGCTCCTTTAGGCTGCCCACCGCTTCAGGGCTCTGAGGGGAGTCAGCAGAACTTCATGGGTGTCCTGGAAACAGCTCTGAAATTAGCTCATCAGGATGCAGACACTGAGAACGAGGAAGAAGGTGGACAGAGAGCGGCTGCTGCCAAGGTAGAAACACTACAAACACTTTCCCAGATGGCCTGGCTTGTCTAATTGTCTTTTCGCTGTCAGTGTTTGCTTTGCTGTCTTTTATGCAGTCGTCACTGTTTCATCTGTTGTGTACCTGCACCATACTGCTGCTGTAGAGTAACAAATAACAATGAAATAAATATTAAAATGGAATATATTCAATTGTTTACGGTCTTAATCAAGTTTTATACTGTATAAAAATTTGTATGCGTACTTGCTGTATTTGTCTACTTCTTATTTGTTGCCAGCCTGCAGTAACCCCGACGGTTCAGAAAGCGAGATCTCCTGCTTCTCAAACACCTAGAGACAGCTCACCTGTGAAACTGGGACCTAAAGGTGTGTATAAGCTGCCGTTTCAGTTTTTATTTAAACCAGCTGTCAACAAAAAGAATGAGTGCAGCTTGTTGAATGCAGGCGTTTGATGCATTTGCTACGTGAACACCACGCTACCTTTATGAACATAAAGTACTAAACAAAGTATTAACATTAGCACTTCTTTCACAATTACCCTGGCAGCCCAGCAGCAGCTTGATTTCTTGTTGCTAAGGAGACAGGCTTTTATGCGCGCAGCGCTGCGCTCCAAACAGATGAAGGTGAGCTCCGGATCTGTGCTGCCTCTCAGCTCTTGATAGCTTCCCAGACATGTTTGTATTTCTATTGCTGCCTCTGCTCGTTTCTCTATTTTCTGTTGTGATTGGTGTGAAGGTAACGCCGCTGGCTTTTGTTTCAGGACATCACAGGAGCCACACAGCACCTCAGACATGCCAAGGGACTAGACCAGATGATTACAGTTTCTAAGTCTGGCCTACCTATTGATATTAGCAAGGTTAGAAACACACATTCATATATATTTACATAGACTTTTATACATCTTGTCAGGACAGTGTTGAATTCAAGTAATCGTAAGAACTGTTTTACCTTCTGTTCACGATAATTGACGTTGTTGGACCCCACTGATGAATTTCCTAAAGAATTTAAAAATGATCCTATGTAAAATGAACTTGCCTGATTATAAAAGTTTGAGTTCTTGTTTCGCTCATTCTGCCAGTAAAGAAATAAACGTTCACGAGTCGACACAACCGTCTGTTGACGGTCCACTGCTGCTGTGGGAAGGTAGAGAGCCGACTTGTCAGTGCTCAACATGTCACACGTGAAACAAACGTGTGACCACAAAGTGCGATGGAGGAAAAAGTGGGAAGGTGCGAAGGAGGGGTGCTATCAAAACACCTTTGTGTTCATGTCGTGACTTGTCTGCATTTGTGTCTCACTTGTGCGCCTCGATCCAACCAATATTTCCTATTACTTGTCTTTCTAGTTCCCCCGTGACGTTCCTTCATAACTTCCTTCAACTCTTATTTTACATCTTTTTTTCATAAAAGCAGCCTCCGTCTCACTTTGAGCAGACCATCATGCCTGCGCCTCTGTTAGTTTGCTCTGTCAGTGAGTAGAATATCATACAGATTTAGAAAGGAGAGGGCGTTTGAGCGTTTTTTCCCACTGTTGCTGTTTTTAATCATTCCTCAGTTTAATGTCTTTGGCTGGGGTTATTATTGAGTAGCTCCTTTCCTTTAGTCTTTTGTTCAACATTTGTATGCTTGTCATTCCTGACAGATTCCCGGTGTGCCAGTCAGTGATGAAGACTACTCCCTGGCTCGCTCACGTGCCTCCCCTCTCTCCCCTCGTGCGAGCGAACAGTACCACAGCCTTATGGGTCTTTTACGGAAGCAGCACGAGGTCATCTCTCCTTTCCAACCTTAAGTTCAAATGAAAGTGTACATCCAATAGTTAGGCATTCATGCACATGTTGAATTACTTTAAAGGATTTGGTGAATGTTTTTCAATATATTCATCTGTCTTCACAGAAATGCCTGAGCTGCGGTCAGAATTTTGTAGTCATGGGCACCGTGGCCGAGGCTCTGCGGTGAGAGATGTTTGTTTATCTCCATAGAACATGTAATTGCCACCAGACTCGGGGTAACTTTTAACACCCCTTTGTTGATCGACGGTCAGTGTAAAGTCATTTTTTCCTGGTGTCCTGGTGCTCCTCATCTCCTCTCAGGACAGTCCGCAGAGATCACGCCTGTGACTGCCTGTGAAAACATGTCTGTGTCTTCACAGGTATGAAAAACTGGCTGAGGAGTGCAGAAAGAACATTGAAATACTGAAGAATGCCCATTCCAAGGGTCAGCATGTCCCTAAGTGCCGTACAGAGGAGAGGACGCTCAACACCGTCAAGTCAGACATGACTTCATCATGGATAATATTAGGCATAATGAGTTCTTCTCAATGACATGTGTGTTCACTAGGAAGTCATTTTGAACCATTACTATTAATGGTAACTGAAATATCGCAATTCTGTTGGACTTCCTAAAGGTAGAGCATCACCGGTCTCTCATAGTCGTAGTTACATGGCATTAAAAGAAATTCAGATATTCTAGAGAGACAAAGTTGTTTCTCAAAAGAATGTTAATAGCTGTTTCTCAGGGCTATTTTACACACATAAATCAGTTGTCTAATTTGTTTTTTTTTTTTATATACATAAAGATGATTGCAGAGCTACCAGTGAGTCATCGCGACTTAATCTGGATGTACTCCAGTATGAAACCTCACAACTAGGGAACACTGGCAGAGACGCCAGCAGATTGCTTTCTACTGCTCTTGTTGCTTGTTTGTTAATGATCTTTATGTTAAATGTTCTGCTGTTTAGAGTCCACTCAAACCTGGCGCCTAACGAGCTGGTTCTCTACGTCCTCAGAGGCATCAACCTGCCAGCCCCCTCAGGTACTGATGGCACATCGAAATGTGTCCTATAACCAGGCAGTAATGTGTTAAATGTATATTCACAGCTGGCTCATGCTCTGCCTTCAGGTGTGTCTCCTAATGATCTGGATGCTAGTGTGAAGTTTGAGTTTCCTTTTCCCAGCGTGGTAAGGCTTTCGCATGGTGCAGAGAGTCTGTGGAGAATTGTCAGGATTCGTGCTGTGTTTTGATGCCTTCATTTGTGTGTGTAGGAGGAGGCCCAGAGGGACAAAACCAGCACAGTAAAGAACACCAACAATCCAGAGTTTAAAGAGCAGTTTAAACTCAATATTAACCGCAACCACAGAGGCTTCAAACGCGTCATCCAGTCGAAAGGCATCAAATTTGAAATCATCCATAAAGGGTAATTTCACTGAGTATCTGGAGGAGGGTGGATCCTGTGTGTGTTAACATCAACAACGTCTGTGGAGCCAGTGAAGTTAATGTGCTAAATACAGGAAATCCGTTGTAATTTGGCAAATCTGGTTTATTCATATTATTCAATCCATTTTTAAGACTTAACTTTGAAACATCTTGAGATGTCACACGCGCTGGTAGGTCTGTAATGGGTAGAGGTAACAGAGGAGGAAAATCACTGAATATAAAATGAAGCTTTTAATGATTTCAATGAGAAAAATTCCCATTTTCTTCTTTGTTTTTCCAGAAGCCTGTTTAAGACAGACAAAGTGGTGGGCACTGCTCAGCTGAAGCTGGAGGCTCTGGAGAACCATTGTGAGATTAGAGAAATCATCAAGGTGACTGTTGAAGATGCCCAAACGGGCTAGAACACACGTGCACAAACCAACCCGTCCGTAACCTGATATGTCTGTTTCTCAGGTAATGGATGGACGTAAAGCTACAGGTGGCAAATTGGAGGTGAGGGTGAAGCTCAGAGAGCCTCTATCGGGAGTTGAGGTCCAGCCGGTCACAGAGAAGTGGCTGGTTCTTGATCCAGTGTCTTCCCTTTCTCCTCCTGAGAAGGAAAGAGAACGAGTGAGTCGGTTCCTGTCCTGGTTTATCGAAGACAGTGTTTTTTGGATTTAATTTAAGTTTTCATTTTAGAGGAACGACACACGTCATAGATAAGAGACAATGACAGTATTGAAATTTGTATTCACCTAAGATCACGTGTGACGCTCTGCCGCTAACGTTTAAATGCTTTACCTCTGAACAAATGAACAGAGCCTCATGAATTCTCTCATGAGTTTACTGTATGTATCTTGTTGTATTTGAGGCTCCGTCTCCTCGGTCTAAGGCCAGACATGAAGCGAGCAGCAGGAGCAGTCATTCCAGCAGCTCCCCGCCTCAGTACAAACTCCACAGCTTCAGCCTTCTCAACTACGACAAGGAGCGCTTGGACAGAAAGGTAAATGTTTGTGTATTTACTTGTAATGGAAGAAAAGGAGCTATTCTCTGATCAGGCCTGTCTGACAGCTTGCAGAATACAGAAAGAATCGACAGGATCCCCCGTCTGACCTCATACGGCAACAGAAAGAGGTGACGCACAGACTGCAGTGGCAGAAGGCCCAGCTGGAACGAGCATCTCCAGCCATGCTCAGTGGTAACACCCGAGATACAGACAAGAAGGGAGTCACATTTTGGCCAGTGTGATAGACACTAGAAGCTGTTCAACGCAGTCATTATTACACCCAGGATGTTAGCATTTATCTTTAAAACAGTTATCACATTGACCCAAATGGGACTTCCACACCCAACTTTGGACACAGTGTTTTTAAATTAAAGATAAACAATGAAACTGTTATTTCCTTTCGCCACATCTGCAGAATATGAACATGTGCTGCAGCGCTTCACTCAAGGTCTTGCTGAGTCGGTAAAGAAATTCTCCATTCAAGGCAATCGGGTGGGTACCGAAGCAGGCCTGGCTGTCTTCTGCCGAGGATTGTCAACGTTTACCTCGATTGGATGCCGGCTAAACTTTAATTTCTGCTTACTTAGGAGGCTGCCAAGGATGCGCTTGGAAGGCTGAAGTTGGTAGAGAGCGAGGTATGGTTAGCCAGCAGTTGGTGTAGAAAAGGTTGAATTGGCATCACACGCGGACACGTTGCTCCTTTTCTGTCTGCCGCAGTTGGAATCGCTCAAAAGGAAACGCACCGGCTGACTGGGGAATAAAGAGCACGGAGACTGGGCTGAAACACTGTTATGTCATCTCCCTCGTATGTCATTACAGTAGGAGGGTGCCTGCTGCATCGTTCTTTGTTGCTCATTGACACTCACACTAACCGACCTGCTATTTCTGTCAATCAACGCTGCAAAATCATATAACCCGCGACAAACCGTTTGCTCTTAATTACATAACAAAAAGCACTCCAAAATGCTGCTTTTAGGGTAACGCTGTGCAAATTCGATTCTGCCATTTTGCAGGATTTTTTAAAACTTCTTTTTCCTTTGGGAATTGTTGGTAAAGAAGTTAATCGTATGTTTTTGTGTATCATGTTGGAAAAAAGGGTTTGCATGTGTGCTCTAAGCCTGGCGTGTGTTAACCAATGGACCGAGGTGTTTTTAACCCCTTTTTTCATATTTTTTGTGGGTAATGAGCTTAATCTAATCTGTCTGCTTCAGTGTTCCCAGATTACAGTAATCTAAAGTCATTTAAAGTGCTGTGATATGGAAATGAAAAAAGAAAAAAAAAAAAAGGCTTCGGGGCGGCACAGCCAACATCCCATAATGAGGGATTAGTGTTTGTGTCACCAAGGAGACAGCCAGATCAGACGTAAAGTCGCCTTTTGGGCAGGGGAGTGGGGCTGCTGCTGGCGGTCCACGACTGTGGCAGAAGCTTAGCTCTGCAGAAGCGCTGCTGCCCCTCCATCAGCTGATCCTCTCTTCACTTTTGACACCGCTGCCTTCATGTCTGTCCACAGATTACTCAGCGTGGTGAGTTCCACGCAGCCCCACATGGATTTTTTTTCCCCTAACCTTAACATCAGGTCCTTTGTGCTGTCGATTAGAAAACAGCCAGGAAGGGTTGCCTCGGTGCAACCGCTGCTTTCCTTCCACGGGCGCAGAGAAGCTCCTGAGCTCTTCAGCAGCCCACAAACAAGGCAACAAAACACGTGTCAATTAAACCAGGCGATGGCTCGTTTCTATTTCTGTCCCCCGTAGGCATCTGCCTCGACATTCACACAAAACCTGATGAATGTAAAGTTGTGACAAGGACAAGCGAAGTTGACACGTTAGCGAGCACGTTTTCCACGGCTGGCCTGTGCTCCGGCTGCTGATGCTCGTGGGCTGGAGGCAGCCAGGAAGCAGCAGACCTCCTCCACCTTCAGCACGAACTCTGCTCTTTCTTTGGATGTAGCCTGTGTCGATCTTATCACACACACACACTCAGGAGATGGTCTCTGCTGCTCTTTTTCCTTTCATCTGATCAACTTCATATCAGGACAGGAAATGCTTTCACGTCTGTCGCTGCATGCATGCATTTGTCTCAGTCTGTCGCCTAATTCTTTTAGTTTCCAGGCAGTCGCACAATAATGTTGGAACACTAACATTGGGCCATAAGTTATATCACATTAATGGGTTTTTTTTTTTTTTGTCCATTTGCAAAACAAAACATGCAAAAGTGGTTGCAGCACAGCCGATTTGATGCCATTATTTTAAAAAAAAAAAACAAACCTTCTTTCACTCCTCTTTAAACCCTATGTCACCCCAAACACACACACACACACACACACCCCTGTCACATCACCCCACTACTCAAGTAACCTCATGGCCCCTGGGGCTGCCTTGTTGTCATAGCAACAAGGGCATCAGCATTCAGTGATGTATTTGGGTGGTCGGGGTGTGTAGGGGGACATTGTTTAAGTTTGCCCTGTCAATTGTTCCATATTGTTTCTTTAACACACACTCCCTCTCACTCCTCTTTTTTGCTTATTGAGATCTTTTCATATTTGTTTTATGGGGTCTGTAATCTGCCTGCAGTCTATTTGGTGGAGTCTGACTCAGAAAACGTATGCATTGGAACATATACTTGAACCTATGCTATTTTAGTCTGTTAATTCATGTAAGGGCAATCAGTCAACATTGTAGTATTTATACACTGTAAAAAGCGCCATTTTTACCTGCAAGTCGTGGGTTATGTACTGCAAAGGGGAAAATGTTAAGACATGATTGTAAAGGCTTTATTGTGTCATGTTCATGATTTTGCTACTATGAATAAATTGGTAAAACAGCTCTGGGTTTTTCTTATTCTGCTTAAAAACTCATCCACATTATGAACCACAAAAACACTCAAAATGTTGGTATAGTGTTTTACGGCGCAATTTGGGGTTTTAGAGACAGGTCAAATGTGTATTTTCTTAAAGTATAACAATAATAAATGTAAATGAGCATTTAAATAGCTAGGGGTCATTGCAAAACTATGAAAACCTGCATTTAATGTGAGTTGTTAGGCGTTACCATGCAACCGTGATGCATTCATTACCCGGGCTGAAAGAGTCAGATGTGGCAGAAATAGATGTGTTTTCACTGCTGCTGCTGTTGGGGGAATCTCACAGCTTTGGTGTTATGCTAATAACGCATCTGAATGTGAAATTTCTCCTGACAAAAGAAGGAATGGCTGTGGGGGGGGGGGGGGGGGG
>BJFM01003973.1:45753-95975 GCA_016586285.1 Arothron firmamentum | reverse complement strand
CTAAAAATTAAGATCGCCCGCGAGAGTTGGGTGGGCGTGGCCAGAGAGGCGAGGGCTTCCTGCTCGGCTGAACACGTGGTTCCGTCTGCCTCCCTGCTTCTCTGTCACTGTGTGTGTGTGTGTGTGTGTGTGTGTGAAGGGCTGCAGCTTCTCTGTCTTTTCGGTCTCCGCTTCGTCCTCCCGCAGCACGGCAGACCTCCTCCTCCTCCTCCTCCTCCTCCTTTCTCCCGCTCCACCTGCACCTTCACGTCCACATCCTGCGCTTCCCTCCGGGATCGCCGACAGCCAGGCCGCGGTCACTTCGTCGTGCTGGAGAGGGGGAGAGCGAGTGAGTGTGTGTGTGTGTGTAGGAAAGTGTGCGAGAGCGCGGGTGAGAGTGTGTCCGGGCTGCCTCTTCTAATTCTCCCACAATCCCAGCTCGTTGTTCGGTCATGACGTTGGAAGCGATTCGCTACCGGGCCGGGTCGCTGCAGATCCTGAACCAGCTGCTGCTGCCTCACCAGACCGTTTACGACGACCTCCGCTCCGTGCAGGACGCCTACGAGGCCATCAAGTCCATGAAGGTAAGGCAGCCCCATTCTCCCTCGCGTCTCCCGGCCACTGTGCACGCATCCCCGCGGAACCTGCGCTTTTCTCCTCCGCCGTGTCGCGCTTCTTTTGTGCTCCAGCGCTGCGCACACGTTTACGCACGTCGTCGTGCTCTCGACGTCGGCCTCTATTTGGGTTCCGAATGCACCTGCCGCTGCCCGCAGAGCCTCGATGATCCGCCCCGGTCGTTGAGGCTCCCATTTAAATGCTAGAATTCCCTTTATTGTGCGCAGGTACAGTCAGCCACCCACCCATGTAACATGCCCCCTCCTCCACTTTCTTCGCGAGAGATTATTGATGAATTATTAATGACCTTTGCCATGGTTTTTCTTTTTTCTCAGTGAGCTGCACTCAGTGACACCCCCAGCTCATTCCTCCTTTCATACCTGAAGCCCTGACATGGTTACCAGATGGTTCAAGTTCTTTTTCAGATCGACACTTTTTTGGAGCCGGGCTGAGAATGTGCTCTTTTGTTCCACACACACACACACACACACACTCGCCTTTTATCATCTGAGTGTCAGTGTGAAGGAATGCACAATGAGCAGAGGAGCTGATGTCATGATGATAATGGAGTGTAATGGCAGCCAGAGAAATGAGTGCTGGATAGATGACATCATTTGGTGCCCATGATGTCATGATCACACTCTTGCATATCTGTGGTGCAGAGAGAGATTAATAATCCTGCTGGATGCTGGAAGAATGAAGTCAGCAGCAGAAACAAAGACCCCGGCGCTGACTCTCCTCTTGCTCCTCCTGGCAGGTGCGGGGGGCCCCCGCCATCGCCATCGTGGGCTGCCTCAGCCTGGCCGTGGAGCTGCGAGCGGGCGCCGGCGGCGACGACCCCGTGACTTTCATCAGGGAGTCCCTGTGTCACCTGACCTCGGCCCGACCCACCGCGGTCAACATGGGCCGGGCTGCCAGAGAGCTGATGGAGTTTGCCGAGAACGAGAGCATGGAGAAGAACTCGGAGCAGCTCAGAGAAAGGTGGGGGTGCTTCCGTGGAGTGAGCTCACGCAGTCATCTCACATTTATGACTTGGCCTGAGTCCCTCTCAAAGTTTACTGGTTTTTAAGGGAATAAAAAGTGAATGAAAATCTGCTCACCTACACACACACACACACACACACACACTGTGGTAATCTCCATTCAGATGGATTTTTACCGTCTTTTTATTTGGCTGTGAGGAAGAACTACAGGAGATTTGAGAAGATTTTGAGCCATCCTGTGACTAAAGTCCCACCCTCCTCGCTGACATGCTCACACTTTATTTCTGTAAACACAGAATTATTTTCAAAAATAGCTGCTTTCTGTGGATTTTCCCACTCTTCCATATCGTGCATAAGGTGCGGTAGGTCTGGGGAGATCTACACACACTGCAGACTGCAGGCTACATACACTCTTTTTGTCGCATCCTATCCCATAATAAGTGAGAATGAGTTAAGTGAATAATAATGAACATAAATTATAGCTGAAACTCATTTAATCAAGGGGGGAAAGTTTTGTTAAAATTGTTTAAATGAGATTATTCAGCTGTTATATCGTCTCTAGAAAATCCCAGCTGCAGGTTTGTTCTATTCAGATTTATTTTAATTATTGTTTAAATCAGGACGCTGCAGTGAGGACTGACAGGGTGAAAAGCGTGGCCGAGTAACTGAGCCTGTAGGAGCTGATCAGGTATTAACCAGTTTCTCTGCTAATGTCACAGTAAAGGTCAAAGCTGCTGATGGTTTTCAGACGCAGCAGGTAACCATCCCACTCTGGCTCCGTACCGGCCGGACCCGGAGGGAGAAATAACGGCGAGCTCTGGGGGAGAAAAGGCGGACATGACGCATGAATTTCAGACAAAAAGGGAAAGTCTGCTGCGTGATGAGTCCTGCTTTCTCAGGTCTCGGCTGCTGGGTCGGGGAGTGCTCGGGTGGGTTTTGTGCTGGTGGCGGTCCTAAGCCGACAGACCGCGCTGTCAGGACAGTCGCTGCTGCGCTCCCGTGAAACTGAGCCAGGTTTTAGAGCGGTTGAGTCCAACTGTTGAACCCTGTTGTCGGCCGCATGTTGAACCACCACCTCAGACAGGCTGCTGCTCCACCGCCCGAGCGGCTTTATTTGGAACAGCTGGAACTGGTCGGATTGTGGTCAGAACTAAAGAAAGCGTCGACTCGGAGCTCACGAAGCAGATTGGAAGTGAGGCGGGCTGCAGGCAGCGCACCCAGGAAGCCTCACAGCCTGCAGCCGACGCCATCACTGTGTGAAAGCCTGGAGAAGCTGAAGGTAGCCATGGCTGTCCTCGAGAACACTGGCGCCCAAACGTTTTCCACCACCTCAGAAATGCTCGGCTCTCCAGGAGCAGCTCTGTCATGAGCTCCACTCCAGCATGCACAGGTAGAGAGTTATTATGGCAGCTACTGTAGATGAGGCTATATAAGTTAAGTTATATATATCAATTCAATCACCACAGCCTGTCGGAAGCTGACCTGCAGAGCCGCAGACGCGCTGTAATCACACCCCTTCCAGCATCAGGCGGGGCTCCTCACCTCTTGTGCTCCCTCCCGCAGCGTCGTTGCTTGGATTGAAGACATGCTGGAGCGTGACGTAAATGACAACAAGAAGATCGGTAACTATGGCGCCCAGCACATCCTGTCTGGCGTCCCGAGGGACCCCGTGACCATCCTCACACACTGCAACACGGGTTCGCTGGCCACAGCCGGATACGGGACCGCCCTGGGTGAGACTGATGCTGCTGGCGTGAAGGAGAGAGAAAGACCACACTCTGAGTATTTACACAGAATAACTCTGTGTGTGTGTGTGTGTGTGTGTGTGTGTGTAGGCGTGGTGCGTAGCCTCCACGCTCTGGGCAGGCTGAAACGTGTGTACTGCACGGAGACCAGGCCGTTCAACCAGGGATCCAGACTGACTGCGTACGAGGCGGTAGCAGAGGGGATCCCCGCCACTCTCATCACCGACAGCATGGCGGCGCTCACCATGAGAGAAATGAACATCACAGGTGCGTTTACCTGCGCGGTGTTTAACCTGCGGCCTTTTTGTTTCTGTGCATTCACTCTTCCCGTGGTGATTTGCCTCCCAGCTGTGGTGGTGGGCGCAGACAGAGTGGTCGCAAATGGCGACACGGCCAACAAAGTGGGCACATACCAGCTGGCCATCGCGGCAAAGCATCATGGGGTTCCCTTCTACGTGGCGGCGCCGAGCACATCGTGCGACCTGAGCCTGGAGAGTGGCAAGGACATCATCATTGAAGTGCGCCCCCCTGAAGAGCTCACTAGTATAAACGGGGTTCCCATCGCCGCCCCAGGTGAGCCTGTGCTGCACTGGTTTCTAAAAGATAGAACAGGACTTTGTGACGTCGTAGCAGCTGCGCAGAGACGGTCTTTTTGTGCGTCGCTCTTCATCTAGAAAGATACTCTCTCTGGTTTGGTTATTTGATTATTGGGCATCTGATATAAAATGGGCTGGGGGGGGGATCTGTTTAGAATAGGGGTTTAAAGTCCCCCCTGATGTAGCTTTTAGAGTGCTCTAGTTTAGAGTCCTCACCTTGCCCCGTGTACTTTAAAGTCCATAAAATGATACATTGAGTCATCTCATCCTAATTATTTTGTCAGAGCAGCGAGGTGTTCGCTGACATCACGGTAATTAAAGAGATCTTACTTAATGGGTTCACTGGCCCTTCGGGACCGAGGATGTGCGCTTACATGGTAAAGGGCCCACCTTATTTCCTTTGTACAGAGCAGTGATTTCTTTTTTTCCCCTAAAAAAAAAACAGATGTTTTTCTTACTCCTGAGCAAAGTGAAAATGCAGAAATTGAGATTTTCCGCCATGGCCACCTGTGCTTCCTGCCTCCTGTGAAGCCGTTTTACTCTCTAATGTCATCCGCGGCAGGTATCGAGGTGTGGAACCCAGCCTTTGATGTGACCCCTCACCAGCTGATCACAGGAGGCATCATCACGGAGCTGGGCGTCTTCCTCCCCTCTGAGCTGCAGGCAGCGCTCACCGGCCGCCTCACCGCACTCTAGAGCCCCCTGCCGGTCCGGGTGCTTCACTGCACCTCATGTCACAGAGAAAGACACTCATCTGTGGAGATAAGACTTTCAACACAATCAGTGTTGAAGTTTCTTTTTCTTTTTTTTGGTCATCACACACTCACACACATTGGTATAAGATATTGGTGCACACAAAAGGAAATATGTTGTGCTAACACAGTCAATGTAAATCAAGCAGATTTGTGCGCAGTGTCCATGTTCCTTTTTCTTCATTAGTCTCATTATTTTTCATTCATTTCAAACTTTCCCTCCTATTATGCCACCTCTCTCTCTCACATTAAGAATGGCTTCTGATAAGGAATAGTGCTCAGCTGGACTCAAGCCCATAAATTCTATTTGGAAACTTTATTGGCATCCTTTTTTGGGCTTGTTTAAATGCAAACTGAAACCACCTTTCAAAAAGACCTATTTTTTCATTTTAAACTAGCAGATTTTAGCAGCCAAAGTTTTATTGGTTGCCGCTCCCCACCTGTAAATATGGATATCCTTGCTAGTAGTGTACATACGTAGGAAACTAACCCCTGCTAGTTAAAGGTACTGCTATTTTAACCAAATATGTGGTTGTATAAAATTAAAAGTTGACCTTAAAAATGTTATATTAACATTTTATTTCTTTCAATCTATGTAGAAACCTTTTTGTAGAAGAATATCCCAAATTTGTATCCCATGGATTTTCATGAGACGGCGTTTTTAGTGTTGTGGTATTTCAGGCGTAATTTTAACCCCTTGTTGAAATTTTAGACAAGTGGAATTTCTCAATCGGCTCTTGTTAGCAAGCTGAAGCCTACGACTGGACACGGCTGTATTTATACCTCACTCGTTTGCATCAGCAGCTAACAGCACTACTGTGTCAAACTGCTTGTACTCATTATTTTTTAGTTGTGTCTGCACCATACAGATATACACCACGCTGCACCGGAAACTCTAAACGAACAAACAGTATAAGAAATGAACATGTCCTCATGTGCTGTTAGGTTTCTTTAACAGGCATCACTATTAAAGTGATGCCTGTTAAAGTTCATCCCCAAATTGGGGTTCGGTTATATGCACGTGACCCATTGTTAATTTAGGCTTTTGGAGTCTTTCAGCGGCCATTCAATTTTTCTTAAATAATTGGAATTATTAACATTTATCATATTTTATTCACCTCGTTTTTCCAGTTTGTTGTGACTTTCCCTTGTGGTCATATATATACAAATATCTCAGAAAATGGGAAATTATTACGTTTTCAACGATCTTGTTGTTACAACGTGGCTTTAAAAGAAGACTGAGAACAGTGGATGTGGTTTTTTGTGGGGTGAACTTTTCCTTTACCCTTTAACTGCAGAATCTCCTAAAAGCATGAAAACACGTGGCCGCAGTGCACAGTTGAGAATGTAATATTCAACGCAGATACACCTTGGTGTGGGACCTTGTTCAGGTCGAACCTCAGACACTTGCCTTTTCATTTTGTGCCCTGTGTATTTGGGTCCAGGCATCATCCCCTGATGCTTCTGCCCAACCATCAAATTAAATACCAGCTCTTGGTGATGAAGGTGACATTGCAGTGAACAGTGATCATCTCCGTCATTTGGGGATATTTATCCAGATGAGCTTTCAGATTAGTCAAAATTAATATTCAGTGTAGTGTTGCCATGTTTTGATCCAGATACATGACATGCTGTTTGCAGCGTGTTCATCATTGGGATCAAAGTTCACTGCACCCAGTTTTAAGTCTTGGGATGGATGTACACAGTCAGACTGTTACGATCCTATTGTTTTTATTCATATGTAAAAGCAAGCGTCTGAGCTTCTGCAGTGTTTTCAGGGTGAACAAATGTCCCAGCTACGCTGTTCTGTGTAGGACGCATCTACTTGCTGTACTGAATGTCACGGGGCTGGATTCAGGACCCACAATGCTCACTGCCTTACTGGTGCAGCAACTCTATGGATCACTAATCACAACCCTGGAAACAGCCGCAACTCAGGCCCGTGTTTACCCTGGGTTAATGTGCAGCCAGATCCTCCAACCAAGCTCACTGAGAACCGACAGGAACACAACTCAGGTTATGTGTTGTGTATGTTAACATCCTGTACAGGTCTCGGACATCTATAACCCCACCCGTGTTTATCAGAAACCTAAATACTATTGCTGTGTGTCCTCCTAAACCCCTGGACAGATTCCCCCTACTTTCTCAGTCAGCTTCATGGGGAGGATCTGGCTACGTCATGCACTTGTCTGTCAGTTCAAGCCCTTTCCTGACTGACCTCACACTCGGCTCTTATTTGCTTCCTTTATTTAGATACACACAGTGCTGCTTATTTTGCAGAACCAGTCAAGGGTCAGTTAAAAAAATACGCAAAACCTTGTTGCTACTCCTGACTGCAGTATTTGTATCATTGTCCCTATTATGCTGTATTTAGCCCCCATTGTCTCTTCACCTTCACGTGTCCCCCAAACCACAACTCACACACACACACACACACACTCTGTCGGGTCACACATGATCTTATAGCACACTTGTGTTAGTGAATTTTCTGTTTTATTGCTGTATTTGGGGGGAAATTTTGGACAGTTTTTTCAGACATATGTAGCAACTGTGGCCATCATACCTGCCACCTACTGTTCTAAATATAAATAAATAAAAGACACGCATCCCAAAGTAACGCTCCGGTACCTTCAGAGTAACACACCTTTGGAGTGGGACCTTCAGAGAGCTTTGTTCACACTTTCAAGTGAAGAACTACACCAAGTTAGTCACACCAGCAGATGATGAAGACATCAGTAAGTTGAGGGGCGATGAAGAAAGCAGCATGGAGTGTGTACATTAATGTTGGGGGATTAGAGCTAGGCCGGGGGCACGTGCAGCAGCAGCAGCTAGCCCACAGCCACCCAGGAGAGTCAGTGTCTCACTCAGTGCCCCAGAGAACATCAGACCCAATGGTTTCACTCAGCCTTTCAATAGCTGTGTAACATCACACTTGTTCAGTGACACCTCCTCACTTGGGTCGGGCGTACTTTTTAGGAAAATCACTTATAAACTGAAAATCCCGCTTTCCGACACTGAGCCAGTGGGCTTTAAATGGCTTCGTAGGGTACTGCATCAATGTCGGTTGGGTAATATATGATGTAAATTTTTCTTACTGATTAATAAAAACAATACACTCAGTGGTCGTTTGTTTGTTGATGTGCAACTATGTCCTGAATAATGATCTTGATAATTAACGACATAGCTTCTCAGGTGTGACCACTAGAGATGATCGTATAGCTTGGTTAGGGAGCATTTGAGCAGTAGTTCTTACAGTGGGATACATTGAGTGCACTAAATAGGGTGTGGGGATCCCCACTTCAGACAGCCTCACAAAATGACAAACTCTAATTAGCACATTATATAGAAAATTAGGAGTGATTTTTGGACACAGCCTCTATCTCCAGCACAGAGTTCAGGGTGCACGGTCACCAACCTGGGGACCAGATTTTTGAAATAAGCTTTAACATCCTCGCTAAACAAATGAAGGAGTGAAAGAGGGATGTTTATCTTATCTGGGGGATGTTGAGAATCATTTAAACAAGCCCCTTTAAAGAAATGCTTGAAAATTAGATAACTGTATCTGAACTCAAAGTTCACAGGAATCTGCCCAACAATATAAAATACTTATTTATTGATTGATTGACTGATGGTAAAGCCCACAGTAAAATTACAGGAGCGCCCTCAGTCTCGCCATATTCGCCTGGGACGCTAGGCGGCAGTAAAGAGTTAAATGTGAGGTTATCAAACAGAGAAGAAGAAACTGCTGACTTCCGTAGCAAAAATGGCCCAGGGTGCGAAGAAATTTAAAGCTCAGCGCCCGGGGACGTCAAAAAAGCAGCATAACAGCAAGCAAAAGGGCCCAAAGAAAGGAGGTACTGGTGTTGTGTTGGTGGTAGCGGTTCGGCGATAAAAGATTATGCTTTTGCCGAGTTTCGCAAACACGTGAATGTGCATGTGTGCCTGCTTATCGTTGAATCAGTACTAAAATTATCACTATTTGTAAATAGCTTATCGGACATTGTGTTTTTGAATAAAACAGCTTTGTGGTGGTGGCTCAATTCGACCTGTGACTTGAATTGTTTTTGTGCAGGGAGAGTTATCGCACCAAAGAAAACTCAAGTGGTCCAACAGCAGAAGCTGAAGAAGGCGAGGATGTGTTCATCAAATAACTTAGCAATTATTAATGCAGATGAGTTAACGATAACCTGCTTTTCTCTTCTTTCTAGAGTCTAGAGGTTGCCATCAGGAACAAGATCGAGCAGGAGGTGACACAGAAGGCGAGTTCCAGCCTCCACAAGCCCCTGAGCGTGGTTAAAGGGGCCGAAAGCAAGAGCCACCCAGGAGCCAGCTCCAAATGAAGTCAGCATAACTGAAGGACTTCTGAACTGGGTCAGTGGACTCTGCTCTTGTCAAACTGAGGAGATCGACTGGACAGATACCAGTCACTGCAATTTGCAAGAGGAAAATAAGATATAGTCTCTGTCAATAGATCCTGGAAATTAAGCAACACTTAATTCCTACACTTTTTGACCAATAGTCTGAAGTGACTATGTGCTGCTTTTTATGTGTTGGACATAGAATGTTTGGCAGTGTTAAAATGAGTAAAACGTGTACAAATAAAGTGAAAGTGGTCTAATCAGTTGCACACATTGATTTTAGCAATATTTTTCTCTTCAAGCTAAATCAAACAATTGTTTCATTAAATATCTGTTGTACAACACACAGAACCTTAGGATAAGTTGAGGTTTAGGGTACACAATCTATTATACACTAAACACGCATAACCTAGAAAATATTAGGCAACAAATGAACATGGGTCACCAGATCACTCGATTCCCCACATGAAGCTTCTTTACGTCACGTTTCAGCAGTCTTGCGCTGCTTCTAAAGCAAAGGCAGGGTTTTCAAATTCTCACAATCACTGGCACACTCCATCTCATCTAAATTGAGAGGAAGAGCATTAGTATTGCTGTAGAGTCATTGATAATGGCTGAAACTAAAGCCAGTGATTTGGTTCATGACATCTTGCCCTTTTTCCCATTCGAATGCCATATCAAGCTTGGCCAGTAGGTGTCGCCATAATCGTAGTCAAAATGGTTCGAAACCGGATCGTTACAACACTTTTGCTTCAGATTGAGTCAGTAATTCTGAAAGCTTTGCCTCCTCCATCATTGGAATAAACACAATATTAGGCATGTGGTCATAATGTTATGCTTGACTGCTGTATATGTCTAGTTTTAAATTAAATTATGTCTAAAAGTAAAGTTAAAACCAGGATTCTTAAATGATGCGTCTCATAGATGCATATTGTTTTTGTTGCAATAGTACTGTCAGAAACAAAATGTGCCTTTTCATCAAATTTTTATTTACATTTACATGCAAGTTCAAATTTAGGACCTAACTTGGCATCATCTATAGCAGCATGCACGCAGTACAGTATCGCCACATTAAACGACCACAAACAAGCACATTTATTGGTCAAAGTGAAATCCACATTAAAAGCGCCTAATTATTAACCTTATGTCTAGAAAGCTTTAATGATGTGTATGGATTGAGTGGAGCGCAGGAACCTAGGGAAGGAGTCCTTGGCCATCAGATTGTAGATCCTCTGCTGCGCGGTATTGAAAGTGTCGGCACACACCGAGTCCATTACGCTCAGCAGAGCCTCGCGGGTTTCTGCATCCAGGTTTACCTGAGAGCAAAGGTGTCACTGCATCACTGTTGCCAGGCTTCTGTGCTTTTCTGTCTCTGCACCAACCTCCTGCGGTGCGTCAGGGTGGATGAACTGGCTGCAGATGCTGCTGGCCTTGGTCTTGGAAGGAGCATCCTTGAAGTCCTTGCAGGCCAGCCAGAACTTCAGGTTCTCCTCACTGTATTCTGACCGCAGGAACTCCTGGAAGGCCTGAAGACCACCTTAGAGAGCAAATTATGTTTTTTTTATGGGTTGGTGATCAAGCATATTCTTCACCATCAAACTGATTATTTCTCTTATGGAAATATTTGTTCTAATGGTTCCAAGTGTCACCAAATAAAAGAACAGAAGTTCTTGCTTTTGCTGGTTAGCAGCGTTTCCAGGTCCTGAACAGCTTTTCCATCATGAGCCCTGAGAAGAAAGACCCCGTTAGGCTCACCACGGATGTGCTGATCAGTTTTGTAATTACATCTGGACTTTCACTTTGATTTACTTGTACTTCTGGTGTGTTTCAGCCAAATGGCTGAACTTGACCCGCATCTTGTTTGCCCTGAAATACAAAGAACAGATCAAACATACGTTCAAAATCTAGTAAATTAAACCGTCGTGCTCCAAACACAGCTGGATACGTACTTCTCCAGGCATGATGAGGGCAGGTAGGAGAGCCCCTTACACATGGAGGTCTCTGCTTTGAGAAAAACTCGAGCGAAAAATAAGGTTTAGCTGTATTTGACCTCAGGAGTTGGGTCCAACATCACTGAACGCACGCGCTGCTCTTTTATAGCCGAGCCGCTCTTTATCGGGCTGATCTTGCAGCGCTGCAGCCTGCAGGTGTGGAGACAGCAGCTGGACGGGGCTGAATGGCCCAGGCCTCCTGCCCGAGTGCTCTGTCAGCAGGGTCTGTGAAGCGAGGCAGTGAACACAAGCCATGGAAATTAATTCAGGAGGACGTGTTCAGGGACCATTAGTCACTCAGAATTGAACCCCAAACAAGGTTGACCTTTAGAGTGGGTATCAGATGGTGGTGGCGATGGAGGGGCAGGTGGGACCTCCCATCAGCTGTTGGAGAGGCTCCAAGAGGATTACAGAACATCAAATGTTTTCTGGTTTGAGAGCTGTCGCCAGGGAACCCATTATTTTAAAACACCTGAGCACACAGACCTGTTAGATAAGTAATTAAGGGCAACAATGAAAGGACAAGTTAGGAAAAAAAAAAATCCTAAATATAGAATGAAATGTATTTACATTAAATTGAAGCTTCCTCTGGAGGTACGTTCTTTTATTATCAGAGGTAAATGATATAGGTAAATAATTTTAATATAAGAATTTTAATAAAATTATCATTATTATTATTGTTGTTGTTGTTATTTTTATTATTATTATTGCTGTTATTTATTTTTATTATTAATATTATTATTGTTGTTGTTGTTGTTGTTGTTATTATTATTGTTGTTGTTGTTGTTGTTGTTGTTATTATTATTATATACTGTATTTTTACCCCATTTGTGTGTGTAGTAATGGCGCGCCTCGGGGCCGTCCGCTGCTTTCGCCGGTAGGGGGCGTCCTCCGCCTCCCTTACTTCCTGTTTCTTCTGAGAGCTCGGAGGATCTGCCGGGGGAGATCTGGTGCTGCTGGGCTCAGGAGGGACGGGTTCGGCTCCCGCAGAAGCGCCGGTTCCGCTCCACAGAACCATGAGCTGCAGGTGTGTTTGCGTTCGAATCCCGCGAGTTTCCAGCTGCTGCCTCAGCTCTGCTAAAGCTGCGGGTTTCTGATAGAATCGATCGGGTAATCGACACATCGATCGATCGATCGATCTGACGCAGCCGGGTTATTGATTGGTTCTGCAGAAAATCTGTCAAAAGTACAACCTTGAGAAAAACCAAGAATAACCTTGTTATTCTTGCGAGGCAGTCCATTAATGTGTGACCCCTCCCCCCAAAACAGCACGATTTTCCCTTATTTTTCTGTTTAACAGTAAAAGAAAGAAAAAATATCAATATAACAGCTGCAGTAATGTGTATTTTATTCATTCGTAGCCATGCATGAAATAAACAATAATTAATAACTTACGATGTTCAATGGGGTTTTTTTTTTTAGCCTCCACTGGTAGGTTATTGGTAGATAATATGACACAGTTTAAAACAAAGATCACAGTAATCTGAAACATTTGAACAGTGAAAAATGTAAATTAACTTTTTATAAATTAGTAAACGCTGCAGATCATCTCTAATAGGGATTTAAAAAAAAGGCAGAATCTATTTACACCAGTGCTGAAAGGATTCTGTTTATTCCAAGTCCAGTGCTGCTTTTGTTCTACTTCGTTCGGAGCCTGCTTGTGTTCCAGGAATTTCAAATGTATTTATCATCATTAAATTATTATCTTATATTATTATTATCTCTGTCTGATTTAGCTGACTGACTGCGACGCCAGTCATGGGGCACCAGTGGAGACGGCTGCTCCTGGTGCACTGCCAGGCCAGCAGGTCTCCCGGCCTTGAGCAGGAGAGGGAGAAGCGCTGGGCCGAGCTCTTTGAACAGCTGGACCTCAACAAAGATGGACGCGTCGACATTCTGGAGCTGCAGGCAGGACTGTCCGGACAAGGGCTTTCCAAAGGCTCCGCAGAGAAGGTGAGCTCCCTGCAGGGCTGCAACGCGGCAACCGGATCACACCTTCACACACGAGCACAGACAAGATCATGTGTCCCTGAACGCATCCCTCCGTGGCAGATGTGGTGCACAGCTAAAGCAGGTGGTTGGTGGTTGGTGGTTGGATTTCTAGAAATCCTTTAATCGTAGAGGAATTCTGGGAAAGTCTTCCTGTATGTGATCCCCTCATGTTAACCGCACAGTTGTGAGATCCGGATGTTGCTTCTATGGAGAAACTTTTGGATCCGGGTAGCTGGTGGGGGAGGCAGAATCCAAGGACGCCACCACGGGTGTTGTGAATACACACAGTTAGTCCATGTCCCCTCTAACGGGCGTGGGTCGAGCCCGGCTTCCTATTTATGTCTAAAACAAATGAGCGAATCCAAAGACAGTCTGCATGTATTTTAACAGAAAGCGTGTGTGTGTGTGTGTGTGTGTGTGTGTGTCTATGTGTGAGAGAAGACCAGCACACTGTCTATTTTTGTCCAAGGTAAGATGAGAATCTTAACCTTTCTGTTGCGCCACACTTGATTTTCCAGGCGGTTCGTTGTTGCATCAGCAACAATGTTACTCCTGGCTGCAACCTAAAAACTGTGACAAGCAAAAACCAACAGCTCAGCACTAATTACTGTGTTTTTGGTCATTTTTAAGTCAGATATTTGATGCGTGTGCCCTTAACGTGGGCTTTCCAACATGCTCATACATGTATTGCATCAGTTCCATCTTAGTTTCTTTGTGTGGCTTCAGATTGTGAAGGACGGGGACACCAACCATGATGGAGCCCTGGACTTTGAGGAGTTCTCGCAGTATCTCCGTGCCCATGAAAAAGAGCTAAAGATAATGTTCAGCAGCCTGGACAGGAACAAAGATGGTCTGTACCCGCTCACACTGAGGTTGTTTAAAATGAGTTTTTTTGGTTTTGTTTTGCGTAGCTGTACATTTTGTTTCCACTCTCTCTTATTTTTTTTTATTTTTTTAATCAGGCAAAATAGATGCGGCGGAGATCCGACACTCTCTACACACCATCGGTGTTAGCATTAGCCTTGAGGAGGCCACAAGGATTTTACAAAGGTCACTAACATGATTTTAAGTGTTTTTGACAGTGTCAGTCAGTGTTTTTGGTTTGTGTCAACTCCAGTGATTGATACAAAAGATGAAAGCTCATTTTTATAAAGAGCCAAAGGCAGCAAGATTAGCCGGAGAAATTCGGAAACATAAATTTGAGGCTTCGAGGGTGAATTTATTCATTTCTAGAGCTGCCATCTTAGCCAGTTTTAATGTTTGTGTTTACGTCTGTTCCTGTCATGTTCCTAACCGCAATAGAAAGTCAGAAATGTAAGCGTTTCTTGCCTATCTTGCTAAACTCTGCATTAATCCACCACATTTTGTTAAGACGCTTTGAACATTCAGGATTTTAGCAGATTTTCTTTGGCAACATAAAACGTTTTTTTCATGTTTTACTTGCTTACTTACACCTTGATCAAATTCTGTTCCATCCCGCTCAGCCTTATGGGGATGTTTTTATAACTAGGAGTCCAGCATGAATGAGGATGAGCACGTTTTTGTGTTGTTTACTCAGGATAGACAAAGATGGCACCATGACCATCGACTGGAACGAGTGGCGAGACCACTTCCTGTTTAATCCTCTCAGCAACATGGAGGAGGTGGCGCGCTACTGGAAACGCTCACTGGTATAAACATTTGAATGATAGTTGAAAGGGAGTTGGTTGAAATTTTGATGTTTGGTTCACATTCTCCTGTGGGTCCAGTAGATGTTGGATATCGGTGAGCAGCTCACGGTCCCAGATGAATTTTCCGAAGAGGAGAAGAAGTCTGGATATGTGTGGAGGCAGCTGATGGCTGGAGCTGTGGCTGGAGCCGTGTCTCGAACTGGGACTGCCCCCTTAGACAGACTCAAAGTCTTCCGCCAAGTTAGTGGTTTGGTATCGATTCGGTTCGATTCATTTAAGACCACAAATGAAAGAATTAAGACATTCGATCACCGTCCCTCTTGCTAATATAACGTGTTGTTTGACTCTGACTGCCAGGTTCACGGTTCCTTCAACATTAAAAAGAATGCGCTGAGCAGTTTTCAGTCCATGCTTAAAGAGGGAGGGCCGCTGTCGTTGTGGAGGGGCAATGGAGTCAACATTCTTAAAATTGCCCCAGAGACTGCCATCAAGTTCACAGCCTATGAACAGGTGAAGCACACCTTAAACCCATGTTGTCATGTTGGTTCTTGAACAAGCATTCATCCTTCTGTCTTGATTTTTCACAAACAAATCAAACATTCTACCACATAAACAGCAAACGTGTTGCTTCTGAATAAAGAATGACAGAGAGCGCCCCCTTCTGGACAACACCGGGATCACAATCGATTACACCGATCAATTCCCTCAGATCCCTGCTTGCAAAGCAATCTATCGCTACACTTTTGACTCTACTCCCAGCACCTCTTTTGTTTTCAACATTTTTAGGACGACCCACAGTCTAAATCCTTGAAATATTTCCCCCGACAACTTGTGGTCACAGCAATGACGACGTGCACGATTGATTCTGTTGCCTTCATAGTTAATCAGTGTCTCTGTCTCCATTCTAGATTTGCATGCTGCTGATTAGCATCAGATTTATTTTACAGAAGGAAGTCAGATGATTTCATCCATCACCTTTTACTATCATATCAAAGCTCTGCAGTTATGCTTTTTATTAATTTGCTGTTTAACTCTGTAGATCAAGGATGTGATTCGTGGAAGGGATAAAAGACGAAATCTGAAGGGTCATGAGCGCCTTGTTGCTGGCTGTTTGGCTGGAGCGACTGCTCAGACAGCCATCTACCCGATGGAGGTAATACACATGTGCTCATATATCAAGCTTACGGCCACCTGAATGCTTCAGTACCGACCTCCTTCTGCTTTATCTCCTCTCCATCTTTTCCCGCTCGCCTCCACAGGTGCTGAAAACCCGTCTCACGCTGAGAAATACAGGCCAGTATTCCGGAGTCGCTGACTGTGTCAAACAGATGATTCAGAGAGAGGGTCCCACCGCCTTCTACAAGGGCTATTTACCCAACATGCTCAGTATTGTCCCATACGCCGGCATCGATCTTGCCGTCTACGAGGTCAAGAAACGGGAAAAGTGCAGATTTCCACGCGTGACTAACAGCATCCTGACTGTTTACCAACCCCACATTCTTTTCCACAGACCCTGAAGTTTTCTTGGCTGAACAGAAATAGCAGTTTGGCTGATCCGGGGGTGATGGTCCTCGTTGGCTGTGGCGCCGTCTCCAGCACATGTGGACAACTGGCGAGCTACCCGCTGGCACTAATCCGCACCCGAATGCAAGCACAAGGTGGGGACAGTGAATTATGAATAAAGATGTTTCAATAAAGTAAACAACAAGGATCTTTCTTCATCTGATAGTGTAAGAAGTGTTGCAAGAGTCTCACACGTCATCATTAATGTTATACTTTGATGTTGGTTTAATTAATTTCTCCACTAAACAATTAAATAAACCTTCCTGTAGGAGTGAACTTGTGAATTTCCATCTGCGTTTTGCCTGAAAGTGAACTGGGATAGACCTCAGCAGACCACAACTCTGCATGGTGATCTGTGGTCCCAGGTCATACTGTCCTCAGCAAAACAGCATCAAAAAGATAGATTAACTGTGGTATCCACACAAAAACTGCAACTGTCCCAGCAACGTGTTTCAATTTGAATCTAGCGCACTGAAATGTGTACTGTGGTCACTTGAATGCACCTTAATGAAAAGTGTGAAAAGTTTCTCTCTCAGTTTCAGAGAAAGGAGCCCCAAAACCCTCCATGGTGGCCTTGGTGCACAACATTGTGACCCGGGAGGGTGTGGCAGGACTTTACCGAGGAATTTCCCCCAACCTGCTGAAGGTCGTCCCCGCCGTCAGCGTCTCCTACGTCGTCTATGAGTACACTCGGATGGTCCTGGGAGTGGACTTTGAGGGTAGGAGGGGTGGGAAAGGGAACGGGTAAAATATGGACAAGTTTTGGGTGGCTGTAAAAAGCATGCACCAGTGTGTCAGCAATGCATGGCGTGGACACTCCGTCTGTGGAGAAATATACGCTCCCGTAACCATAAGACTTTAACTGGGGAACAATGGGATGTTTGGAAAATATCAGAAATGCGAAGAAGCTTCACCAGCCAGTTTTGACTTCACCTGAGCTGGCAGCCTCGGTGATGGCGTGAGTGTTGTGTATGTGTGTGTGTGTCATCATTTGCATTCCAGCAACTGTATACACTCTAATCGACTAACTTAAATTCAACATGCATGACCTTGGTGAATATCCACAAGAAAAAAAGTTGGAGAACATGTTACATCCATTCTTATCTCTTCCTGTAGGTGATTTATAGAGAACACTGATAGAGGATTGATCAGTTTCCTGTAGGGAAGTGAGAAGCTGCTGCACACCACTGGAGTTACTGCGCTGTTGTTACAATTACAAAAATAACTATGAAACAGTGTCTGAGACAGAGGTAAACGAAAGAAAATCTTTATAAACTACTGTATAGAAGTTGTTTTAAGATTTGGTTTGCACATTTCTCTTGTGCTCCAGAATATTTGTGTCTGTTTTCTATTTATTTAAAAATACTCAAGACTGCACTGCTTTATAGTATTATTTTTAATCATATGGCAGAGTGGCCAGGATAATGGCAAAACATGTTCCAGTCAAGTAAATAAAACGGATACAAGTTGTTGTATTTTTTCTGCCAAAAATGAAACTTGCATGTTTGCATTTATAATGGAATTTCCAAACATATTCAATCATCATCCTGCTTTACGTTTTTGATAAGTCATTTTGTAAGCACTAATAATGAAGTAAGTATTAAGAAGTACTTACTTCATTATTAGCAGAATAGACAAACAACAGGACTCTTTAATTACAAAAACATTGATGTATGTAATTTCATCCTCCACTCCGGGTGGGGGCGCTCCCGGTTTGCTACTAAAGAACCTCAATACCAAATCCGGAAGTAGGTATTTCATTGTTCGGTGATTGGTTATTTTAAACGTTGAAGTTCACCGGATCTACCTCCACATTGGACCATCTCGTGCGCATGCGTATACGTCTCTGGTTTACCTTCCCGCTTCTGCGCAGAGCTCCCCGGCTAAGGCTTTTTATCCTTTTCTTGTATGTTTTTGGTTTCTCGGTACCATTATGTCGGATTACGGCGCTTTATCAGCTAACGGAGTTGGTGCTGGAATGAAGAAAGACGCTTTCGCCGATGCGGTACAACGAGCCAGACAGGTAACGTTAGTTAGGCCACAGATGGAGACGACCGGCGAGCACCGTAGCTAGCTGGTGGGACATCAGCTAGCTTAATTGTGCGGTGTAGTAGCTCTGTTAGCTCACTAACAAGCCAGTGAAGTAGCTAATAAAATCAATGAATCTACTTTTTTGTTTCGAGGTGATCAGGGGTTGTAGCAGTGTTGCTCACGATTTACATAAAAAAAATCTCGACTAGTTATTTGAGGTAGCGAATGTAGTTAAATAAACTAGGTTACTTCAGATAGCCAGCTAGGCTATCTTAGCATCTATATGTAGTGGTGTGTTGATTGTGTATTTACACGGAATGTAAAATTCTGTTTTAATTTAATTATACGATAACCATTTAATTCCCACTGTGATCGGGTTTACGGGTAACTACACGGGCAAATTGCGCCACGTGTCCACTTAATGTTTTAAGGTCTTTCAGAAAGATTATAATAGAAATCTGTGCATTGTATACCTGTGTATTTCGCCTTAGGAAAATTTACAATAATGTATGCTGAGATGAATTCCAAAGTTTTCGGTAATATTGAGAACACGGTGTTTCACCGGCTAGCATTGGGGCATGGGGGAGTCAGCGTGTTCTAATCGTGTCTGCGTGGGTTCTCTCCGGGTCCCACAATCTATAGAAAGAAACTTGTGCCCAGGCTAATTGTAACTCTAAATTGACACCTCTGGGGTATGTGGTTGTTCGTTTCTCCATATTTGATGAGCTGGCAGCAAGTCCAGCGTTTACCCATTCTGTTGCAAGTACGGGCAAATACTTTATTATCTGCATGTGTTTGTAGATTGCAGCTAAAATTGGTGGAGAGGGTGCACCTCCGGTAAGCAACAACGGAGGTGCCGAGAGCTATCCTTTCATGTCAAAGAAGAGATCTTTGGAAGGAGGAGGTACAGACAACACTGAAAGGTACTTAGCTCGCATCTGTTTGTACCGTGAGGCCGACTTTCTTCTTTTGTTTTCAGATGGACCAGAGGTTAAGAAGGTAGCATCGCAGAGTGAAATTGACTCTTCGTTGTGTATGTTTGAAATATCTATTGCTATCCTATTGTAGTCTTTTTACAGTTTCTCGCCACTCACTGTCTTCTTTTTCTTACAGCCATAGGTGCACAGTTGGCTGCTCTGTCCCAACAAAGGTATAGTGTTTTGTGTTTATGATCTTAGTTCAACATTCATTTGTTTATGCATATCTTTCTGCTCTTTCAGACTTTCAGATCATACTCCAAAAAAGAAAAAATGCACCAGTTGACTGTTATTTCTTCAACGTATTTTCTAATTTCCTGATTTGTTGTTAGAAGAACAAGAAATAAACTTGTAGTCTCTGCAGGGGACACGAACAGTTTTCTGATGGAAATTGAGTGCACGCTTTTGTTGTGCATGTACTTTTTGTTTGTAGTGTTGGATCTTCTGCACTTACAGAAGAATGCAGTGTGCCTGATGCCATGGTTGGTCTCAGTGAGTACATAAGCATATGTATCTTTTTAACCAACGATGATCTTTACACACACCTCATGTTTAACCTTGAATCGATGCATCTCTCTGCTTCTCCTTGAAGTCATCGGTCGAGGAGGTGAACAAATAAACAAAATACAGCAGGAATCTGGTTGCAAGGTCCAGTTTGCGCATGGTGAGCTGTGCATTTTGCACAATTAGTAAGTTTAAAGATTTTTCTTGCTGCTTTTAGATGTATAAATATTTTCTTGTTTGCTCTCAGACACTGCTGGCCTTCCAGAAAGAAGAGTTTCTCTCACCGGGCCACCAGATGCCATACAGTAAGTAAATATGCACACTGCCCATTAAAAATGAACGTTGTACAATTAACTTGGAATCCAATTATATGACGGTTGGTGTGAAACAACAGTTTGTGATAGATTAGAATTAGAAGCTATATCTGAAACTTGAGCTATTGTAAGAAAAATTCCATCCTTCAACATTATGGGGGGAGTAGACAGAGACTCCAAACTTTGCCTGTTCAAATCATGCACCTCTCATGGAAGCTGAAGCCTATGAATGCACTAGGTTGATTTCTACTCTGGGCGCGTTCTATTGTGATGTCACCCTTCCCTCGTGTGATGTGATTTCTAGGCGAGCCAAGGCACTTATTGATGACATCGTATCAAGGGGCCATGATTCGCCCAATGGGCAGCCAGGTTCCATGCATGAGATGATAATCCCAGCAGGCAAAGCTGGCCTTATTATAGGCAGGGGAGGAGAGACCATCAAACAGTTGCAGGTATGCTTAATAGACATTCTATCTAACTAGTGTGTAAGATTAATTTTACCACAGAGTTGGGGAAGAAAACTGATGTACTAAAAAGGAAATGGTAGTGAAGTCAGTAACATTCCAACAAATTGTTGTTGGCATACTGCAGGAGCGAGCTGGAGTTAAAATGATTCTCATCCAAGATGGATCCCAGCCGCCCAATATTGATAAACCACTGCGCATCATTGGAGACCCCTACAAAGTGCAGGTACTGTTTGGAAATGGTTTTCTCAGCTAAGTAATTTCTTAGTGATCCTTGGAAACCATTTGACATGTGAACTGTTTTTTTTTTCTTCTTCTTCAGCAAGCAAAGGAGATGGTGAATGAAATTCTTAGAGAAAGGGATCATGCTGGGTTCGGAGACCGGAATGAATATGGATCAAGGATGGGAGGAGGTGGCAGTGGCCTTAATGTATGTATGAAGCATTTAGGCACCGTGGGTATTGTTTGCGTTCCTAATATGTTTAACACATTTTTTTCCAATCACTTCTAAATTTTGCAGATATCAGTGCCCCGTCACTCGGTGGGTGTGGTAATTGGACGAAATGGGGAAATGATCAAAAAGATCCAGAGTGATGCAGGAGTAAAAATTCAGTTCAAGCCAGGTGAGCATGGTTAAACGACAGTTGGCTTTAAAATAGTTTACTCAGATGTGCAAACTGCTCCGTGTTGTATGCAGGGACACTGAATACACACTGGTGTTTGAAGTCTTGCTGGGCCTTGGCTCCATTCTATGGTTCTTGAGTGAGATGGTGGATTAGAGGTCCATCTTGTTAAAATGCAGATGTTGCCAAGCTATTACACCCTAGTTTTACTGTTTGGGAATGAAAATGAAGGCGTTGTTGCCGATGGGGTGCAGTATGTCAGAGTCCTGGTTGAAAAGGCAGTAGGAACGTCTCCTCTAACTAGTCTTTGGTTCCCCAGTTAGCCTCGGTCTTATTTTTATCTTCCACGATTTAAAAAAAACCTGCATTTTGGGATTTGGTGTTTGGTGTATAGCAGTAGATTAGGTGCATATGTAGCTTTCTCAAAATGAATATTGAGAGCAATACATTTAAGCACAATTGTATTGTCATCTGCTCATCAACCAATGTTTTCCTGTTGTGTCCATTGTTTGAGGCGGCTGCTCCAGTGAAAGATGAAAATTGTGTTTACCTAATGTGAAAGAATTGCTCCTTTGATATTTTAAATTTTTCTTTTACAATAAATGTTTGGACACTGCTGATGAAGCTCTTTTTTTCCATCCCCAACAGATGATGGGACAGGTCCTGATAAAATGGCTCTCATAATGGGTCCCACAGACCGCTGTCAGCACGCAGCCTCAATAATCACCGACCTCCTGCAGAGCGTCCGCGCCCGAGAAGAAGGTGGTCAGGTCAGCTTGTGTTTATCCTCAGTCTTTATGCTCAGGTAGACTTCCAAGCTAGGACAAGTTTAATGTGAAATGTCTCCTCAGGGGCCCCCAGGTGGTGGTCCTGGAATGCCACCTGGAGGTCAAGGACATGGTCGGGGCCAGGGCAGCTGGGGAGGAGAAATGGCCTTCTCTGTTCCTGCTCACAAATGTGGGCTTGTTATTGGAAGAGGAGGAGAAAATGTCAAGTCCATCAACCAACAGACTGGTGCTTTCGTGAAGATGACCCATCAACCTCCACCAAACGGTGATCCAAATTTTAAACTCTTCACTATCCGGGGGTCCCCACAGCAGATTGACCACGCAAAGCAGCTTATAGAAGAAAAAATTGAGGTACGTTAAAAAAACAACTTGGACATTTTCAGATAATAATCAGAAAAAAATGCAATGTTGTCTCACGGGGTTTTTTGTTTTTGTTTTTGTCCAGGCACCTTTGTGTCCAGTAGGGGGTGGTCCTGGTCCAATGGGTCCCTATAATCCCAATCCCTACAATCCGGGCCCTCCTGATGGTTCTCCTTAGTGAGTACAGTTCCAAAAGTTGATTAAATTTTAATGTGAAGATGCACATATACAAATGACAGGGTGCCTAAATGCTTGCACTCTCCACAGTGGGGCAGCACCCGGTGCCCCCCAGTACTATCCTCAGGGTTGGGGGGAAAATTACCAGCAATGGCAAGATCCAGGTTCACAAGTTCCCAGTAAGTGCCTATTGTTTTCCATTTCAAACTATTTTATTTATATAAATGCTTGAATTTATGCATTTTTCTTAATTTTTCAACATCTACATCTTATTTCTAATAAAGGCTTTGTGAATTCTGTATTTCTCTGCACAGATAAAGGAGCAACAGACCAAAATGCAGCATGGGAAGCCTACTACGCCCAGTATTATGGCCAACAGCAAGAAGGCGCAATGGCTGCTCAGGCTCCAGGAACAGCTGCAGCAGCCCCAGGACACCAGAGTCAAGCAGGCCAGGCTGCCGGGGGTCAGCCGGATTACACCAAAGCTTGGGAGGAGTACTACAAGAAAATGGGCATCAGTAAGTAACACAGCTCAGCAAAGATTGTAGCAACAGCCCACCTGGTTTTAAAGTGACCTCAAACATCGTACAGTAAAAATGCTTAAATAATGAATATATTGTTGACAGACAGGCACACAAGGGTGAGCTTTAACAATCATGGCGCCGTCTGAGTTGTGAACTGTGACCTATTGCAGACCAGTGAGTGCATACTACTAGTAAATTTAAACTGTTTTACCCATCAGCTCAACCAGCTGGAGGTGCAGCAGCTCCTTCAGTCTCAGCGGTCTCCACACCTGGAGCTGGAGCTGCAGCTGCAGGCCAGCAGGACTACAGTGCTGCATGGGCTGAGTACTACAGACAGCAGGCTGCCTACTACGGACAAGGAGGGCAGGCACCTGGACAGGTACCTGCTCCTCAGCAGGGTCAGCAGGTACATATTTGGCTCTCTTCAGTTGAGTAGGACCTGATAATTAAAGTTAGCCTGTGTGATAACCTCTGTGTATATTAGCTCTGTGTAACAGTTGGACATACTGATGATATAATCAATATAACTTAGAATAATAATTATACATGTTTGTGATTTGTCGTTTCAGGGGTAGGGGAAATTTGATTTTCCTTTGGTCTTTTTGGTGGCCACAGCAACTGTATGGACTGGTATTTTCTATCAAAAAATTTTCATTTCAAATTAAAAAAAAAAACACATTCATCGTTTGACCCATCCACACTTTTGCTTTCTGTGTTTTTTTTTTTTTATATATATATATTATTAGTTTTCAATGCACCTACACCTTGTTTTAAATGTGAAATAGCAAACACCTGATACAACAGTATCATCACTGACTGACAATGAAGTTTCTCCCCTTATTGATTGCTGGCAAAAAAAAATTGCGGTAATTTGAATATATTCTGACATTTCTAAGAAAAAATGCTGGTCATCTTTTTTTTTTGGTACCTTTTAATTTTTTAATGAAAACATTTCTGATGTTTACATTGCATAAGTTTATTCCCTGGTCTTATTTGATTTATTGTATTAAATTGTAATTATATGAAATTGTAAATATATATATAGGGGACTGTGTTTGTCTGTAAAGTGTATGCTACTGAAAATGTGTATAAGTTGACTTTAAAAAGATTAGTAACTACCCTGCAGTATGTGGGCTGGTTTTGTGTGCATGTTTGTGTGTTTGACTGCCTCCACCTGGAATTTTTTTTTTCCCTCATCGTTTTGATTTATTTCCATTATGTTTCCTTATTGTATTTACGTTTTTTAACGGTTTGTTTTTAAATACTACAATAAAAACATTCAAATAACCGGCTTTCTTTGTGGTGCATGACGTATTTTGGGATATTTAAAATGTGTGATTTGCTAATGCAAAACTGCTGTTACCATGACGCCAAGTGCAGAGTCGCAAAGTTTTACCGGAAGTCTTTATAATGTTTTTGTTTTGATTTAGTACCGATAAACGCGGGAGGTATCGCGAGAGGTGTCGTGACCTCCGCGGACCAATCGGCGTCGCGCTGGTTGCTGCGAGCTACTGAAGCTCAGTTGAGAGATGGCGCCCAGCTCGAAATCCGAAAAGGACGATGACAAACAGAAGCCTCAAAAGAAACACAAAGACCATATCGTGAAGCTTTTAACGCGAGGGAGGGTAGGTCCGAGTCACCTAAATATTGCATGAAAAGAAAGTTTGGTGAATGAGCGAGGGAGTGTCGGTAAAGCCTTGCTGTCTTTAGCTTCGGTGTGGTGCTGGCTAATGCTACAAAATACAAAAATGATTGTATTACGTTCATGTCCTTTTTGTTGTATTTTTCTTCGAGTTAGTAGTTACGTTTCTAAAACTCTTGCAATGCTAACCAGTAAAGACCACGGCAAGTGTGGATTACAATCGTGAAACCTATGTGTTAGCTTTAGCAAATCTCTTGACTTGCAGTACAAATCTCGTTAAATATAACGTTAATTATTGCTTCATTCATACAGCTGATCCATGAGCGTTTTAAATACTCGGATGCCGTATTCGGTGTGTATCTGTATTACATATCCGTAAAGCTATGGTGTTAATTGCCTCATTTTAAAATATTCCGACTGTGCACCGTTTTGTGTTTTCCGTGTGTTGTCGCTGATATTCACTCTTGTGTGCTCTACAGCTCTTTGGACAGTTTCCGCAGCGCCTGTTCAGAAAGTTACCCCTCCGCATATGTGTCCCTTTAAAGAACATCGTCAGTGAGGAGTTCCTGAGAGCAGGGTATGCGTTGCATCACATTTTCTTCATCACTGCTATGCATGTTGCAGCCTTAACTGTGACTGATATGGAATCTGCAATATAATTGAAGTTAATGTATTGATTAAAGTGTTATTTTGTTTTAGACACATTTTTCTGGGCTTCACCAAATGTGGCCGGTATGTTCTGTCCTACACCAGCGACTATGGAGAAGATGACGACTTCTCTTTCTATATCTATCATCTTTATTGGTGGGAATTCAATCTGCATAGTAGACTCAAACAGGTGAAGACAGCAGATTTCCACACGGTCAAGGATCTATTATATGCCACATCCAGTGTGGTATACAGTATTAACTTCTTTTCAGAACTCTCATGTATGGCCCTTTGTGTTACGTTTGCGTGTTTTCTTTAGGTCCATCATGTCCGGCTGTTTGCAGGAGAGGAAATCTACAGCGATCTGTACCTTACCGTCTGTGAGTGGCCCAACGACCGCTCCAAGATTGTGATCTTTGGTTTTAAGTAAGCAATAATTTGCAAATCTTCAAATTCCTAAACATTCATCCAGTGTAATTGCAGCATGCTTGCAATGTTTTTGTCTTGTTTTTTTTCCCTATTTCCCAGCACGCGCAGTTCAAGGTCCATTCTGATGAACTTAATGATGAGCGATGAAAACAACAGAGACATTTATGTCACCATTGCCTCCATGCCTCCGCCTAAACCTTGTTCCCACTGCTGCCCTTTCCCCTCATCCACTACTATACGCACAGGTTAAAACACACACAGTGTTACCCCGTTTAGGGCCTCCCTTGCATCTTTCTCATCAGACCTTTTCCCTCAGGACATGGAGAATGTCTGGAGCATGGCTATGTGCTCAACAGTCGATACCAGGTGGTCTATCCATTCCCAACTTTCCAGCCAGCTTTCCAGCTTAAGAAAGACCAGGTCATCCTCTTAAACACTAGTTACTCTTTGGTGGCCTGTGGAATCTCGCTCTGCCCAGGTAACATACACTGCGCGCGCACACACACATACACACACACACACACACACACACACAGCAAGAATAAGTATTTCTGGATCAGCGTCTTAACAGCATTTGTTACACTTTGTCTGCAATCTAAACTACTACAGGTTTTAACTCATAAGTGAAACATTTATGAGCCTCCATAGGCCATTGGGTGTGGCTCTTTTTAGTCGAAAGTATGCAAATTACACCCAAGACAGGAAAAAACAACACACACCCAATCAAGCATGCAAGGTTGAAAAGAAGAAATAGCACATTTAAGATAATGTCTCACTATTTAAACATAGGCCATAGAATCCAACTAAGCTCCTGGTTTAATAATTGTATAGTAGAAGCGAGATGGTTCTGACTTGCTCGTATTTGTCACACACAAGGTTTCCTCTTTTGAGCCTGACAATGATAAATCACATACTATCTTTAGAATCTTTTCTAGAATTATGTCCTCAGCCTGATGTTTTGATTGATTTTAGAATTTCTGTCTTGCAGGTAAGCAGGGTCAAATGTCACAGATTCTTTACACCAGAAGAGCAGCCTTGTCACACCAGGTCTCTGCTGCTTCGTCATCTTCTTTCGTCGCTTCTTCCTCACGACCTCAGGGATCACCTGAAAACGGTTTGCCAACAAGCGGGTTAGCTGAGACCACTTTATCTCCTACCCAGTCCCAAGCAGCTGTACGAGCCCGGGAGTTCGCAGCTGAGATTTTCAGACAGTTCCAGGGAGGAGCAGGAGGAGGAGCAGGAGCAGGAGCCAAAGAACGTGAATTTCAGAAAGAAGACGATGAGAAAAATGTAGAAAGGCAGAAAGAGGAGGGGAATTTAACAGAGAAGGGAGAGGGAGAGGGGAGGTCTTGTTTACCACAGACCTCAACATCGAGGGGATGTCCCAATTTGCCACAGCGCTCGGCACAAGTCATGTCTCCTGCCTCCTCTTCCTCCTCGCCTTCATCGCCTTTGACCCTGTGCTCAACCCAAGAGGCCAGCCCCGCCGAGCCTGGTTATGTCAACTATTCACGGCTGCACTACCGCCTCCAACAGCCAGGAGCGGCAGAGCAGAACCCCGGAGGTGACGAATTATTGAACACGTCATTTTGACGAGACTGAAGAGTGCGAAGCGTTAAATACTCAATGTTTCTGTCTGACCAGGTTTCGAAGATGATAAATTTCAGCTGCCTTTTACCGTCACGGACCTAAAAGGACAGAACCTACAGCTGGTCTCTGGTCCACATGATGGACAGGTGTGTGTGTTTGACTCTGCATCACAGTGGGATATAAAACCATGTGAGGTTAAATCTGAACTGTCCTCTCCATCAGAGTGTTTGTGTGGAGCAGCTGACTTTAGACTTTGAATACCTCATAAACGAAGTGATCCGAAACGATGCTGCCTGGGCCCCTCAGTTCTGCTCCTTCAGCGACTATGACGTGGTGATATTAGAGGTCGGTGAGCAACATCCCTCATCACCTACCATGTACCCTAACCCCACTGACTGGTTTCCATTTGAAGGGAAACGAATGAAGAAATAAATGTTCCTTTGTTCGGCTGTGATTAATGTCTGTCTGACGTGTAACAGGTGTGTCCTGAAACCAACACTGTGATCATAAACATTGGTCTGTTGTTGTTGGCCTTCTCCATCTCGGATGAAGAGCGCTGCAGGTATTCATCTTCACCTCACCTCCACCTGTGTTTGACCGTCACCTCCTCTACATTTATATTGTGTTGCGATTGTGTCTGCAGGCCCAGCACGTACCATTCCAACCTCCAGGTCAGCTGGGATCTAAACACAGGCGTGTGCTGTACCGTAGGTGTGGGAGACCTGACTGCAGTCAGGGGTCAAACCAGGTGGGCAACTGCTGCGCGTCCGCTCTTTCCTTTTTTTCATAACAATCGCTGTGTGTTTTTCACAATCAACGTGCTCTGTGCGTCTTGGCAGCGGGAGCGTGTGGAGCTCCTACAGGAGATCCTGTGTCAACACCGTGATGAAGTGGCTGGTCCCTGAAAGCAGCTCACGCTATATTAACCGCATGACCAATGAAGCTCTGCACAAAGGTGAGCCCTTTAGGTTTGAACTAGTATCAAACCCAGCCCGAGTAAGGAGCACTATCGATGTGATCGGTGCAGTAAAACACAAGTCTTCTTACTTGCAGGTGCGTCTCTGCAAGTGCTGGCAGATAGCGATCGATGTACCTGGATCGTGCTGTGAGGAAAGAAGAGAACAGCGTCATAGCAACGTAAAAGCACACAGATACAAGTTGAAAAGCTCTCCAGTATGGAGTGTGACCTTAATCTCAGGAAAATATTCAGAGACAGCTGCAATACACGTTAAAAGAGCGTCATGTTGTAACTTTGGACTGATGATTTTTTTTTTCCTCCCAGGTGGTCAGTGTTAATTTTTCCTTTTTTAAATCTGTTTTATTTTATTTTGTTGTGTCATTGCAACTGCCAAAACTGAGCAGGAATGGATGAAGGGTTTCTTTGGCTGTCTTTTTTTTTTTATACATATATATATATATATACCTGGTGTTTTATGTTTTATATTTGTGTGCATTTTGTAAATTAAAATATGCAATATGTGTACCTGTATGACCACAATAGAACCTGCAAGTGTGTGTGTGTGTGTGTGTGTCTGTGTGTGCGCTACACCGATGCTGCTTCTGAAGAACTTGAATCCCATCTGAGTGGGACCATCTCTGTCCAACGGTGATGATAGAGCTACAGAACCAAACCAGTCCAAGGTGTGAAACTTCCAACAGGGTGTGGCCTCCTCAGGTAGCTGATGTCACACTCTACATTTACCAGCACGAAACCAAGACAGCCTCCTACTGAGATATTTGGCTAAAAGGACTAAAACTAACAAGATAGTTATGAAAATGGGAATTTGCCTCAGGTCAGTAATACAGTAGTGTTTTTGCTTTTCCGCCAGTTATTGTTTTGGTTGCGTATCTGCCGTAGTTTGACACGCAGTAGCTGTGAAGATTAAAGCACAAAGGTCTGCAGAAGAACATCAACACAGTTTTATTTTAGAAAAAATATCAGCAGCACAAGTACACAATCCAAACCACAGTTCCTGTAATAGTGACATCGCAAAAGCAGTTGATTAAATTAAGTCCCAGATTGTGTACCCCTGCATTTCATTTCATGCTCTTTGGTGGGGGTGTCGGCCAACCCCAAGCAACATTCCAATGCAACCGGTATCATTGTTTCCCCCTATGTGTCTCAGCATGAGACTTTGCACACTCGACACCAGTTCACGCTGGTCGAGTGTGTGTTCTTTGGAAAAAAATTACCATATTGACATGCTTGGCTCATCATCACAATTCAAATGTAGCTCATTATTCTACAAAACCACAACATGATTAAGGCATTGATGGTTAAACAACATACAAATATTTTGGCTATATGACACTGTTCACAAAAGATAGAGGTTATGTACAAAATACTCCCACATTCAAACTCATACACATCTGTTGTGTTCCTATAGTAACTTTGAGATGACTGTAGCTGATACATCTAACCTGTGTGGAAGGCGGCCGTAGATGCAGCGTTCTGAGTGACTGAATGACTCTGTCCTGTTCAGGCTGCGCTGCAAGGCCTTCGGTGGGTGTTTCATGCTTCCAAAACCTTCCAAATCTCCAGTGTGTTTAAAAAAAACAAGGTTGTGAGCTGAAATTAATGGAGCCAGGATGACTAGATTAGCAAATGGGTGAGTTTGGATCGCAAATTACTGCTCAGCTTGATTTTTTTAAACCATTTTTCCCCATCCTTGGTCGTAGCCCGGAGCCTCCCTCGCAGGACCTTCACTCATCTGTCCACTGTAACAAGTTAAACAGAAACTCTAGAAATCTCTTAAAGGCACAGGGTTAGTATTGGCCTTGTTAATAAAAGGAAAATTAACATTTTGCAATATAAGTATGGCATAAACAAAAAGCTGTCATATCAAATTAAATGATGCAGTGTCTTCAGATGCCATTCTGAGGTCCTGTGCATAGTCTGCTTCTGAAGGCAAAGTGGGTGTAATGCTGAAGGATGCAATGAAGAACGAGGGATAAGTAGTCTTATCATATCTCCACAGCACTCAGATCGGTTGTTAAGGTGGGGCAGGAGAATATATACTATATATATACAATATAAATATAAGTACTGTTTGTATATTGTGTAGACAGACATACAGCCCTCGGTACAAAAATGGAAGGCACACGGAGTAAAGGAGGGGCGTATGGAGGCACAATTGCATCACAAATGTACAAAATACATATACAATCATAACTGGTAAAGGCTTCTCCCAAATTCTTACACAAAACATATAAATATACACAGGATGTCTCGGGGATACTGATGACACGTTAAAGGGAACAAGGCTGATTAAAGTGGCTGTAATACAAACGAGTGACTGACGCGTGTGTGGTGGCTCTCACTGCAGGTTCAGACTCATCCTGGGCTGCTTGGCAGGCGGATCCATCAGATCCTTGTCCTCGTCCACAGAGTTAAGAGAGCTGGACTGCAGGACCAACTCTCTGGTCTCATCGTCACTCTCCTCTTCATCCTCCTCCTCTTCTTCTGCCAAGAAGAGATGTGAGAGCTGGTGTCAGGAAAAGTACCCCAAAACCGTACTTGGCTACGTTTCACGACGGACTCACCTTTCTCCAGGTCTGGAGAGATCCGGCTCTTGATGCTACTGGCAAACTGCAGCACAGAGAGGACCGAGCATTTGTAAACACATCATCAAGCGCTCGCTGCGGCTGCTGTGTAAAAACGGCTGGACGTACGGACACATACTTCTCCCATGACGGCGATGGGCGTCACCACTTTGGCCTGGGCCACCCTGTGCTCTATCAGGTAGTACATGTACTCATCATACAGCAAACGGATGAGGTGAAAAGAGCCGAAGCTGGCGGCGCTGCGCAGAGTCAGGTCCCGGATTACCATGGAACTGAGGAGAAGGTGGGGCACACATTTAATCTACGTAAATCCAGTTTCTTACCATTTACCGGTACATACATAAAGATGGATGAGGCTTCAGCCTGTTCCACCATCTGGCTTTTACAACGTCTCCCTTTGCGCTCACCTGTAGAAGGACCAGTTGAGCAGAAAGACCTTGGCGGCCTTTGGCAGGGCGACGGGGTTGTGCTCGTAGGGCTTTAACACCTGAGAGACAACGCCGCTCAGCCAGCTGGCCCACTGCTCCAGAGAGTTCTGCTGCAGCAGAGTCATCTTAAAGTCCTGCTGCAGACGCAGCACCACGCGGTCTTCACACTGGCAGACCCAGGATGCCTGCTCCTGAGGGGACAGCGCACACTCAGAACTCCCTTTATCTCCACCGCACCGCAGCCACGGAGGAGAGGAAGCGCAGCACGCACCTGCACATTGTTGAAGTCAACGCGGTTGAGGTCTGAGAGCATCTGGTTGATGTGGGCTGAGTTCTGGAGGACAGCGTGAGCCGCCTGAGCCAGGTGATTCAGGCTGGTGTAGCGGCGCAACATCTGGGAGAAGGAGTTCACACACACCACCTGAAAGGACACAATCGCATCATCTAAAACAAAGAGCATGAGCCACTACTCACTACTCAGGGTGGAAGGACACATTCAACACGGAGGCATCGAGGCATCTCCATCAAAGATGGAAGGCACAAAACAGGTGACAATGAGCTAACGTGTTTTCAAGTCATCATTTTAGAAAACATTCTTTTTTTTTTCCACCTTTAGGGCTCCTTCAGACCTCAGCTGACTGGTCCGCTCCCCTCGACTGGCTTCCTGATAATGTGATATGTCTCATTGGTGAGTTGGTATTCTTGTTTCTCTGTGTGGACTGTTGTCAGAGGTGGATGATCAACTGTAACTATTCCTTGGTTGTCACAAGCCATTTTTGCTACAATCCAACCAGGCAATTGTGTGTAACAGTGTAGAATGAGTCTGAGCCAATGTGGTCAGTGGGGACACAGATGCTATTTCAGTACCTTGACGCGAACCATCTCTTCTGGGATGTTCATCATCGCACCCGTCAACCAGTTCTCCAGGCTTTTGGCAAAGTTTCGGATGGCATGGGTTAAGGCACCTGAGGTAGGGGCGGGGTAGAGAGAAATAAAGCTTTACTGTTGTCGTACATTTAAATTAGCAGGTGCAGGAAAAAACTCCACGCCCTGTGGTTTAACAACGCTTTTATCCCGTTTACTAAATGTTCTCCTCTTCGGATCTCTTTTAGATGGAGGAACTTACTAGGAATGGGTCTCAAAACATTGGGGATGAGCATATCCACCAGAGTCTGGTAGAGCAGGTTGTCACAGTCTTTAGTCCAGCGCAGAACAGGTTCAAACTTACACAGCACCACCAAGCAGGACTTGGGCAAACGCTTCTCAGACTCATTGTGTCTGCAGGAGAACACAAACTATTTACACGTGGACGACGATGGCTGACGTATGGAAGCAGCTATTCCCTTTAAATCAGACAGCTAACATGTGTAACAGACACTTACAGGCTGAGTGATTCCGCTTCACTGAACCTCCAAAAAGATTTCCAGAGTGTCTCCACAAGAGTGAACTGAAGGTTGACCATAACGTCTAGGATGGCCTGTGAGGAAATCAAAAAAAAGAATGGCAAGATGCCCAAACTACTGACACGTTTGTGATGCTTCTGAATTAAAACTAGCATTTCTCCATGTGAGTTTGACCACCACTACAGCCTAGCCTATAGCGCTGAACAGACATGATGTCACGGATGAGGAGCTCCTACCTCACAGTGCTCCCTGTACAGAGCCTGGAAGGCCTTGAGGTGTTCTAGCAGGACCCCATCTGGCAGGTCTCTATCCTGCACCTCAATGTCTGCAAAGACTGGCAACGGCCTCGAAGTATCTGCAACAGGGAAACACATCTCAGATGCAAACCTCAAAAGCGCAACCTCCCGTATAAAAAACACTGATTTTGAAGATGCGGCGCAGGTTCCGCTTACCCAGAAACTGCTGATACTGTTGCAGCTGAGCTGAAATGTCACACAAGGCTGTTGCCTGCTGTTGAGCCAGGCCTCCAGGTGTCCCATTGGCAATCCCCTGGTTCTTCTGCACTGGTTTTATTCTACCAGATCAAGCAGTCGACATTCACAGATAAAGACACGAGCCTGATTGTAACAGCACCGAAGGCTGTGTCAGCACTTTGACTGGCATCTTCTCTCTAAATGCTTCATGATGTGTCTTTGCATACAAATGTGCCCATAACTACGGGTGAGCGGCCCCCTGACCTGTTTTTCTGGGAGAAAGGCTGCTGCCTCATTGCCATGTGCTGTTGTTCATCCATCAGTCGCAGCAGAGGCGAACCTGATTTGATCCTCAGGCCGTAGTAGTGGTACTTGGAGTTTCCTCTGAAACGTACACGTTATCATTTTAAACATTCAGTTAAAATCTAAAAACGTGCACATACTGTGGTGTGTGCGTGCGTGCGTCCATAGATACCGGGTTCCTAGTCTCCGTGTGCGTAACCCCATGAAGACGGACCTGATGAGTTTGCCAAAGGACGCGGCGTTTACAGGTTCTAGCTTGTGTTCCTGGCAGTGGAGCAGGTAGTGGTAGTAGAGAGTACAGCGAGGTAAACTCACCCCCTCTGCCCCCTCGTAGTTATCGCACAGCCACTGAATCTGGAGAAGACGGTGACTCATGAGGTTAGAATTCACGTCTTCGTGAACATAGAGTGAAAATGAATGCTGAAAATGGAGACTGACGGTAGCAGGAGGGGCACGGGAGTTGGGACTGGAGTAACTCTGTCCTCCTCCTCCTCCTCCTCCCAAAACATAACCTCCCTGAATGGCATAGCCCCCTCCAGCAGCAGCTGCTCCACTGCTGGCTGCTGTTGTTGCCACAGAAACCGGCTGAGGGGTCACCGAGTTACTGATGTCTGACTCAGAGCTGTGCGTGGCCTCAAAGTAGGTGGAGGAAGAGGCCGAAGGAGTCTGGGAGTAGAGCGGCGAGTCAGCGAAAGGGAAGCTGCTGGATCGACTGGTCAGGAAAGGACACGTACGCACCAAACAAAAGAAGAGGAATTCTGTCACTAGTAAAGGAACGGCAGACCGAGCAGGTAACGGGTGACAAGGAGGATCGTCTCTACTCACATGTTGGAGGTGGAAAAGGTCTGCTCCCCTCCTCCATCCACAAACACCTGGTTGGAATACACGTGCTCCACCTAAAGGCCAAGCACAGGAGGGCTGTCTGGGATTGTCTCTGTCATATTGTGACTTTGGCAGGTACATAAACCGTATTTGTGAAACTGAATCACCTGAAATCAATAAACATGCTTTTATTTTGTAGCATTAACTACAGTTAGGCTCTAGTGGTGTGAAGGCATGTGATGGATATAGTTTGATTGAGAAATACCACTTTAATTAGCGTATCCAAGCTAATGCACCAAGTGACAGGAGGCAGTATTTGTTGCGTGTTTACCTCCTGGTTAATGTGCACGGACTGAAGGTTGTTGATGTGGCCACTTTGGATCCTCTTGGCTGCTTGCGACGCGCCTTGCAACACTGTCCGCTGCCGGTCAGCAAAGCCACAAAGGTTTCAGACACTGCAATGGGACTTTCTTCATTATTTGTTTGCATCCTACCTGTTGTGCGGTCTGCACCGGCTGAACCACTTGAGTAGGAACACCAGGAACTGGTGGACTGGAGTCTGACAAACTGTCGTTGGAGTGAGCAGAGCCCTCTAAAGACAGTGAGATGGAGAAAAGGAAGACAAAGACAAGTTCATTTAGATGATCAAAGAAAAAAAGCTAGCCAGCATTAGCACCGGTTGACTACTCACGACAAACAGCTTCAAAATTATCATGACAACCAATAAAAAACATCTTCCAACCAAGAATTCTTTGGTGGTGGACAGACTGAGAGTGGGGAGGAGAAGTTGTGTTTCATCCTTTATATCTTGTCTGCAGAAGGACAGCCTTGGACAGCTAATCTCCCCAGATGGAGAGAAGAATCCCTCCAACATGTAAACATGCAGATCAGATGGGAAAGGGAGAGGAAAGATACAGGAAGGATGAAGATGCAAACCAGGCATGACATCTGAGCGATGGTGAGTGTTACATTCACTTCCTTTAGGTTTTAGGAGACTGTTTTGCACAGTTCTGATGAATCCAAATCAAACACACTCGAGCGTTAACCTGGAGGCCGTTTGAAAAGTTCACTTCCTTTTTCCAGCTGATCTAAAGAACATTTTCTGCCTTCCTCTGATTCCATAGTAGTTTTTCTAGCACGCTCTGTTCTTTTCAAAGCCTCTAGGAACGTAAAAGTTACAAACTTACTAGCCGGCAATATGTCAAAAATGCGTCGTTGATATGAAGATTTTCTGCTGTCTTTACTTCTCCCCGACACATCATTAAATATATTTAATCTAAGAACAGGGGTGGCCATTTGACTCCATCGTTTTCTTATTTATTAAACTCTTTTTAGCATTTTTCTATTGAGCTCTTGGGGGTAAGAATCAGCATCTACTACTCATTAAATAATGTTAATAATAATTAAAATAAAGATGTGTTCAAACTTTTTAAAGTTAGCAGATTGTTCCAGTTTTCAACTAACAATATGACAATCGGGGTATGTAAACCGTAATAAATAAAGATTGAGATTTATTCCATTAATAATGCTAATAGGTGTATTTAAGGAAGGAATAGGATGACACAGTATTGTTTTACATTCATTATAGCACAGTTATTTTAAGATATCAGTGGCTGGTTGTTTCAGTGTATAATCATGCTTTAAATAATCAAAAATCATCATTCAGTCAACAGATCTAGAATATCAGGCTGATTTCCACTGCAGGACGCTCTGGGTGAGAGTGCACAGTGTGACTTGATACCAGCAGGCAAAAAGATCTACAAATAGATGGACCAAAAATAAACATACAGACACCAGTGTTGTTCCCGTTCCCAACAGTAATGCATTTAATAATGGTAATGGCCTTGTTTTATACAGTCTGAAAGTGCAGAGCCTAAATTAACAGACGCAAAAAAGCCAAAAGCTCTGCTGGGAGAGTGTGTAAAGACGCGGGTCGTTGACTGATCTCTCACCTGTAACAGTTACTATGATGTACTGCGGCGAGCCGCTCTGACCGTTACTCTTTTGGGCTGCAGCCTGCTGGACGTCAGAGCTGACATAGTGCTGCGTGGCGCTGGTCAGAGCCACCGGCTTCTGGTTCTGGCTGCCTGCTGTTGGGGAACACAGAGCTTCTTGTCCTGCTTTTGAGACAGCGGATGGGTTTGGTGCCGCAATGGACGTGGATGCTGGGGGGACTTCTGACAGAAAGTGTGCGGCCTTTGCAGATGAGGGCGCGGTGGCAGCAGGTGTTGCTATGGTTACCGCGTTGGCCTGCTGAGACTGAAGGTCCTCTGAGTATCCAGACGTTGCCATGACAACTACAGCTTGGAGTTATTTCTGTGGGTAAAAATAAAATAAAAAAAACGATTAAACAATGCATTGTAATATTTTTTCTTTAAAAGCACACTTTTAAGTAGCACACCTGACGGATATATCAAATTGTTTAAAGGTTTCAACTACTTGTCATTTGTGCTGTCATTTCCATAATATCTTTCTGATACTTTCCTTGCTGTGCAACAAGATAAGGAACGTTGCGGGGGGAACTGCTCATGAAAAACCCGCTGACATATTTGATAGTGTGTTTGTACACTCACGCGTGACAGCGTGCGTGAAACATGCGCCTGGGAAGGAAGTCCGCCAGCCTAAAGCCTTTCCTGTTTCACACATTTCCAATGTTATTAATGCAGTAATTAATACCGTGGGTTAAATGTCAAAAAAGGAGGTTCGCGGTTGGTGGTGTTTCTTATTAAATGAAGGCAGACAGAACAGCGTTTCAGCGTGGAAAGTGCCCCCAGTGTGCAGAAACGCCGAGGGCAAATAAGACATCAGAAGACCATCAGCCTCATGCTGGCTGACTTTACCACATGAAGTCACGCCACAAACTTATAGCAAGTTCAGCATTTTAATAGCCACGTTCCTGTGTAAAGGTTTTTGTGTTTTAAACAATCCCGTAGGTTTTTTCCTGTATCTGTCTCCGGTTTTGCCTTTTTGCAAAGTAACTTTAGAGGCAGAAAGTCCTCATAGCTTTCGCAGCTAGCTGCTCACGTGAAAGCGAGCTAACAGCTTGCTAGCTTCTGACTAGCGTTTAAAAGTCTTTAACTACGGGAATGTTACAAGTCTCTGTGTCGCTGTCGCGTCAAAATAAACAGCCGCAACACAGCCAAGCAGTCTGAACACTCTGGCAAATTAGCAATAAAAGTACGACTGACGCTAGACCGCAGCCGCCATCTTGTACTCTTGTCAAAGATCTGACATCGTCATAACAACGTTTACAGCGAAACCAGCACCGCCGGTCGTTTAGATCGCCAGCAATCGCCATCGATTTCTCTTTAAAGGCTAAACAAACAAGCATGCGAAATTAATTAAGACTGAAAAAAACAGACATTTTTTTTACATACTCGACTTTGCCGCCTCAAGTTTATCCTAGTACTGTCCTTTTTGAGTCGTTCAAGTTTTGTTGTTGTTGTTTTTTTTTTTTTCGTAAGATTTAGCTTGTTATTGTTGACTCCGTTGCTTGGTTCTTGTCGCCAGGACTACCGTGACGATGGCGCCTTCATGCCTTCACCGGGGGCAACTGTTGCTACCCTCCAGCCGAGGCCCCGCCCACATCAAAAACTGTCGTTATTGCGTCACGTATTATACTCTTACGCAGTAGTATTCTCTTAATTTATGTCCTCGAGACAGTAATTGTGATTAAATACTGTTTTTATATATATATATATATATATATATATATATATATATATATATATATATATATATATTCCAGTCTGTATTTATAACCTTTGATTGGATCGCCAATCAATCCATGGCATCAATACATTTTTTGCCATTTGTGTCTCTTATAGAGGCAAACCTGCTATTTCTACTCTGTATTTGTAAATGTTAGAACAAATGATTTCATATTATAATTATAGGACCTTTTTTTGAAAGACATTTTGATTGTCTGTAAATTCCTGTATAGTCAAAACCCAGAATGTCAACCAATTTGCTGAAACATGATTGCCTCATCCATCAAGTGACATTTCATCAAAATGTCCTGCTGCTGATAATCTTTGAAGGTGCCGCGGTGTCACTGGATGGCCTCTGAAAACATGCAGATACTCATCTCCATCCAAGATACAGCAGAGCTGACAGCAAAGCAGAGGGATCGAGCGATGGTGACAAACGAAAAAAGACAAGACTGCACCGCAGGAGAAAAAGGCCGACTAAAGGTCAGAGGTGATTAGATAGCCAAGACCTCCGCTGATGTCACTTGTGGTATCTTTTGCCACTTAATTACACATTTTCTTATTCTTGTATATTATTGCACCAAAAGGTCTCTGGTCTTATCTTCCAGGCACCCAGAGGACTGGAGGTGAGGTCTTGGTAGGACGTACCAGTGCCTATATAAACTAGAGGTTAACAGAGACACAGACGTCTCATAGTTGTTGCAGACACATCCATCATTGTTCCCTTTTAACATGCGGGCGGTGTCAGTCTTGACTCTGGGCTTGCTGGTGGTGCTGGTAGACCAGATGCGGTGCAATGAAGCCTATCCTTCTTTCTACGGGGTGAAACTTTGTGGGAGAGAGTTCATCCGAGCTGTCATCTTTACCTGTGGTGGCTCTCGTTGGAGGAAAAGTGTGGAAGAGTCAGGTAAGACAACTTTAATGCGAGTACATGTTTGTTTGGTCAACCTGTGACTTTAAAACGTGTGTACCCTTTCATTGTAGGGGCTTTTCTCGGAGAAGAAACGTTTTACCCTTGGAACACAAATGACATCCCTCATCCTGCCGGCGAGCAGGGTCCTGCTAACGGCCATGCATGGAATTACCAAACTTTAAATTTGGCAGCGGTGGCCACAGAACTTCTCCGCTCTGCTGGCTCTCCGATCTCAGAAGAGGTGCTGGAGGCTCTGCGGAGCGTTGACAGGAAAGGACGAGATGTGGTAGTTGGACTGTCTAATGCATGCTGCAAATGGGGTTGTAGTAAGAGTGAAATCAGCTCCCTGTGCTGAACCTTCTCACTTAAATAAATACATTTACCTGGCTGATTCTGAGCTCAACTAGATTCCCTTTCATTGCTTTATTTCTTCACAATTGGTATTCTTGAAGTTCCACCCAACTCACTATCAATGCATCGACTACTGAAATCAACTCCTTAAATTTGATTTAACAAAATGTTTACGTGGCATAAAATATCCCTGTTCCTCTTTTCAAAGGACACAAAATGATGTGGCATGCTGTTAGTATACTTCCACTTTCCCAAGACCTCACTTCAAAAAGCCATTTTGACAGGGATTTCGAAATAAAGGAAGTGTTCATTATTGTGAGTGCAGAGTGGTGTTGTGGTCTTAAGAGTTATGCATTTTTGAACATGTAAGGTGTTGGCATGTACTGAATGAAAGATGACTTCAAAGCCCTGTTGCATAAAATGATCTTAAATGCATAGTAGTGTTATGTATTAGTATTCATATATTAAATATATGAATCAAATTAGTAGTATTATTAATGCAGTAATAGTAGTATTAGTTGTATTAGTATTCATATTATTCATATTCATATTCATAGTCATATTCATATTCATATTATTATTATTATTATTATTATTATTATTATTGTTATTATTATTATTATTATTATTACTTTGTCATGACATTGACAAGTTAAAATATTCTTGTCGCCATCTAGTGGTAAAAAATAAGAGTGACGACTTTTCTTATTATTATAAAGAAGCTATTAATGTTATAATTCACAATTTAGAATAAAGAAAAACATTACAAGATCTAAAAAATATTTTTTGTTGACGTTGTGACTCTGTTTCTGAACCGAAGCATCTACTGACTACGGAAGCCGAAAATGCTCAAATGACTCACCCGGCTTGACTGCACGGCATGCATTTTCTCTGTGACAGAGCAGCTAGCATAGCATTTGCATACAGGCAGTAAGAACAGAGCTTCACCTTTAGCTACCAAGATCCCAGCCATATCATATTTCATGTTATTTGTCATAGCGTGTCTGCACTGTATTCTATAGAAATATAGACGGACCAAATCGCAACGACCAGGTAAAAGCCTTCGCGGTACTTTCGAGGTGATGCTAGCTGCCCATGCTACTCTGAGCTACCGGGTTTGATATATGACTGATTGTTGTGATCCTTATTGATGAGCATCAGCCAAGTATTTGTGGATCTATAGAGGCCATGTTGACGGTGCAAGAAAGCACCCTGGGTGTTCCTATGTGGTTGCTTTTCCAACTTGGTTTCTTGGGTGCGTTGGTTATGATAGTGGAGCTAAAGCTAACTTGCTATCTGAGCGAGCCAGGCGTTTGCGTATCTCACGTCTGGGCCCAAAATGGGGGAAAAAAGCTTGCTACATTGTAATTTATGCCTACTGTGTCCTCAAATATATAGCCTTATTTAAGCATTTTGTGTAACGATCAACAGCAAAGCGATGAACAATTACCGCGATGATCGCAGTGTTTTCGCATGTCGCTGTATATTATTCAAATTAGACATAATGCATCACATTAACGTATAGCTGGTTAGTCCTTTGATGCTGATTAGATTTTCTGTGCATCGTACACGCAGCAGTCTTTCCCTCGCAGTTATCAGAAGTGTTGCTGCGCACTCGCTACGTGATATGAGTAGTAAAGCGCCGAGTTCTCCGCCAGGTTTGCTGTTGTGCGAGTGTTGTCTTTCTGTTTGCATCATAATCATCATCGCAATCTGAATTCTGTTGATTTTGTTGTTGTTTTTTTCTAGAATGGAATGGCAGCCAGATGAACAGGGTTTGCAGCAAGTGCTTCAGCTACTTAAAGACTCCCAGTCGCCAGACACAGCAACTCAAAGAGCTGTGCAAGAAGTATCCTCTTTTCTGTGTTTTCTGTTTGATAATGGAAGCAGGAGGGAAAACCTGACATTTAACTGACAAGTTAGCTGATGCATCAAAGTGGGTGACAAATTTGTGTTCTTAGGGTAGTACTCAAAACGTATCCGAAGCCAAATATACTTTCAACCTTTACAGTGAAAAATCAAAAAGATTCTTGGCTTTGGTCAGTTATGGTGACTTTGAAGAATGGGAACGTTAAACTGCTCTGTCCAAGGTTGATGGTGCATGATCTGTTTTATTGAGTGCACCAGTCCAGCCTGCACTAAAACGTGCACTATGCTGCCACTCCTGTTTTCCATAGAAAAGGCACAGTCAAGAGTACATAAACCTCTAACCGCTCATAATAGCAACACAGCAATAATTTGTAAATTATTGTTGGGAAAATGCGTGTAATATGCCACATTTAGATTAGTTCAAGAAACTAGAACTCAAAGTTGTCCTCAAGATGTGAGGTGTGAGGTGTAGTTAAAGACTTCAGCAACTATAGTAATGTAACTAAACCTATTATACAATGGCCAAACAGTATCAAGGGTAATGTGAGCTTCCTGCAACTTGTGTGCGTGCGTGCGTGCGTGTGTGTGAGTGTGTGTGCGAGAGAGAGAGAGAGCGCGTGCACATGTTTGAACTCCTTGACAGATCCTGCAGAAACTGGAGCAACTTAATCAGTTTCCAGATTTCAACAACTATCTCATCTTTGTCCTCACAAGCCTCAAATCTGAAGGTATTTATGTCCTCTTCGTCATCAGCAGTGCAGACGCTGGAGTGCTCCGCTTGTCCCAATAATCTTTGCACCTATTTCAGTTTTAAAAACCATGTATTGTGCTTCTCCGCTGCCCCTCCAGATGAGCCCACTCGTTCTTTGAGCGGCCTGATACTGAAAAACAATGTCAAGGCTCACTATCAGAGTTTCCCTTCTAATGTGGCTGATTTTATCAAGCGAGAATGTCTCAACAACATCGGAGATCCTTCACCGCTCATCAGAGCTACAATTGGTGAGTGCTTGTGCGTGAGAACGATAAAATGGAGATAGTAAAAGCAAGAGTTGGCTGCGTTTCCCAGCCAGTGTGAGTCAGACGGTTATGTAGTGGGTTCATCTTCTTGCAGTGAATGCGAGTGTGTGTGTGTGTGTGTGTGTGTGTGTGTGTGAGTGAGTGTGAGGATGAGCCAGCGCTGTAGCTTCTAAACCTTTTATGAATTTGAAGGCAATGGCGAGTTAATAGCTATTCCTGCATTTTCCGGCCTGACCTACGTCTGTGTCACCTGTTAGGCATCCTGATCACAACCATCGCCTCTAAAGGAGAGTTGCAGACCTGGCCAGAATTGTTGCCTCAGCTCTGTAATCTCCTCAACTCTGAGGACTACAACACTTGTGAGGTCAGGATAACCACAGATGAATATCCTTCCTGTTGCTCAAACGGCGCTGCGCGACTTTTAGGGCAGCTTGTCTTTTTACCCTCCACTTTGCACGTCTCAGGGATCCTTTGGAGCGTTGCAGAAGATCTGCGAAGATTCTTCCGAGTTGCTCGACAGTGACGCCCTGAACAGGCCGCTCAACATCATGATCCCCAAATTCCTGCAGTTTTTTAAGCACTGCAGTCCCAAGATCAGGTGCGGGAGACATCGTTGCATTGCTCTGGGTCTCCACGGTCTGTCCCGAACTCTCCCTGCTGAAATCACAAGTCTTTGTTCCTCAGGTCTCATGCTATCGCGTGTGTCAACCAGTTCATCATCGGTCGAGCTCAGGCTCTAATGGACAGCATCGACACCTTTATCGAGGTGAGCATCTTTTTTTTTGGTGTATTGATTGCTTTTGTTTGCGTTTACAACTTTGCCTCCACCCTGTTTGACACATGATGGGGTTTGAGTTGGACCGTCGGCTGTTCAGTTTCCTCCCAACACCTCTCTCTCCCGTCATTCAGATACAGATCTTTGTGGTTTCAGCAGTCTAAAGGGTCTAAACTCTGTGTTAAACCTTGTTCTCTGTGTTAAACCTTGTTGGACTACAGCGGTCCCTCATTTATCGCGGGGGTTACCTTCGGAAAATCCCCCACGACAAACGAAATCCGCGAAATAGAAACCTGTTTGCTACTTGTACTAAAATACATGTTACGGCCTCATAATCCCTCCTCGTGATCTTTATAAACGCACACAGCGCCGACGCAGCCGATAAATTGCCAGACGGCAGAAATCAGTCCGGACCGCGCCGCACCGCACCCGGTTAAACCCGCCTCACCCCAGAAAATACAGAACATTTTGTCACGGAGAAAATTTGCAAACGTAAATTTGGTAAGCTGCGCAGAGACGAGGCGCGGAGACTGTTCACGCTGGTCAGTCTCTTAGCCAATCAGGATGCAGAACACAACACACTGCTTCAAAAAAGAATTAAAAAAACTGCAAAACAAAAATCTGCGAAGTTGCGAAAGGTGAAGCGCGTTATGGCGAGGGTTCACTGTACTCCATCTTTTCTCTTCCCGTTGACCAGAGTCTGTTTGCGTTGGCTGGTGACGAGGACAGCGAAGTGCGGAAGAACGTGTGCAGGGCTCTGGTCATGCTTCTGGAGGTCCGCATTGACCGCCTCATTCCACACATGCACAGCATCATCCAGGTGAGCGGAGGACTTGAATTCCCACAGAAGCAAAGCCCGCCTGCTGTTCCTTCCTCACCAGTAGTTTCACCCATTCGTCTCCGTCAACAGTACATGCTGCAGCGTACCCAGGACCCAGATGAAAACGTGGCCCTGGAGGCCTGTGAGTTCTGGCTCACCCTGGCTGAACAACCAATCTGTAAAGAGGCCTTGTCTGGCCACTTGGTCCAGTAAGTGTTCACAGCCTTAAAGCTTGTCGGACATCGATGTGACGATGGAGGGGTCAGACTCAAATAATACTCTGATGCTTCTTTTTAGGCTGATTCCTATTCTTGTAAATGGGATGAAATACTCTGAGATTGACATTATTCTTCTAAAGGTGAGATACCAGATCAAACTTTCAAGTTTTCTCTGCTTTTTACACATGTACAGATGGTAAGGCAGAAGCCTTTTTTCATCCGGATTTAAACCAACAGACTCTTTTGTACAAATTCCCAGTGAGTCACTGCGTCATGGACTGACTGGCAGAAATGTTCTCTGCCTGCTGAGAGAGAACCACTCACACACATACACACACTGAAGTTGCAGCTTTGAGGAACTTTGGAGTTCAGCATCCTGCTCAAGGACACTTTGGCTTCTACAGGTGCCCCTAACATGACGAGATCTCACCAAATCGGACAGATACTCATAAAAATGTTTCTTCGTGTCGTTGTTGACCGCTTGCGTAGCTTTTTTTTGGGCATCGACCCAACGCACAAACAAAAGAGAAGCCTGAGGGATGCTGAAGCTGTCGCCAACGTCGTGATCGCTCTGTCTCTCTGCCGACGCTCCAGCCGAGACGAGATGCTGTTTAGCATTCAGTCCAAGTGTGGCGGTCATTCCTAAGATGGATGGCTCCGCCACTCGCTGTCCAGACGCCGTGCCTTTTCCTCCCCACATTCAACCTCCTCTCTGCTGTCCTGCAGGGCGACGTCGAGGAGGACGAAGCGATTCCAGATAGCGAGCAAGACATCAAGCCTCGCTTCCACAAGTCCCGCACCGTCACCCTGCAGCACGAGGGCGGGGAGGGCGAGGAAGGGGAGGACATCGACGAGGACGAGGACGACGACGATGACGCGCTGTCCGACTGGAACCTGCGTAAGTGCTCGACAAGTGTGCATCTGGAGCGTGACGTCAGGGCGCGCCGGGAACCTGAGAAAACACGGCTCAAATCTCCCCCCCCCCGCAGGGAAGTGCTCGGCCGCAGCGCTCGATGTGCTGGCCAACGTGTTCCGGGATGAGTTGCTCCCTCATCTCCTGCCCCTCCTCAAAGGCCTGCTGTTCCACCCTGACTGGGTCATCAAAGAGTCCGGCATCCTGGTGTTGGGTGCCATCGCCGAGGGTGAGAAGACTGATACTGAGTGATAGTGTTGTACTCATGTCATTCTTAAAAAGAAAGCAAGTAGGATTATCCTTATTATGATTAATATTATTGTTTTATAATGTGCACATTGTTTTCTTCCAGGCTGTATGCAAGGGATGGTGCCGTATTTGCCGGAGCTCATTCCCCACCTCATCCACTGCTTGTGTGATAAGAAGGCCTTGGTGCGCTCCATCGCCTGTTGGACCCTCAGCCGCTACGCCCACTGGGTGGTCAGCCAGCCCCCCGACGCTCACCTCAAACCCCTCATGACCGAGCTGCTCAAACGCATTCTGGACGGCAACAAGAGGGTCCAGGAAGCCGCATGCAGGTGCGTATGGTTTTCCACCACAGGTCCGCTCATCTCCTGGCTCAGCCAGCTGATCCTTTTGACCCTCCCGTCAGTGCGTTTGCCACCCTGGAGGAGGAGGCGTGCACGGAGCTGGTGCCCTACCTGAGCTTCATCCTCGATACGCTGGTGTTTGCTTTCGGGAAGTACCAGCACAAGAACCTGCTCATCCTTTACGATGCTATAGGAACCCTGGCAGACTCTGTGGGACACCACCTGAACCAGCCTGTGAGTGCAGGTTGCGCACGTTAAGACAGGGCAGTCGTTGCGCTCATTCCCGTTTCTCATCAACGTCGCGGCTCTTTCCAGGAGTACATCCAGAAGCTGATGCCTCCGCTGATAGCCAAGTGGAACGAGCTGAAGGATGAAGACAAGGACCTCTTTCCTCTGCTGGAGTGTCTTTCGTCGGTTGCCACGGCGCTGCAGAGTGGCTTCCTGCCATACTGCGAGCCCGTCTACCAGCGATGTGTCACCTTGGTCCAGAAGACGCTGGCTCAGGCCATGGTCAGCCCCGCCGGCCCGTCTGTTGAAACGGCCGTCGAGAGCCGTCACCTCATCGCTTCTTTCCCTGCTTGTCTTTGTGCGTGTCAGATGTACAGTCAGCAGCCGGACCAGTACGAAGCGCCCGACAAAGATTTCATGATCGTGGCTTTGGACCTCTTAAGTGGCTTGGCCGAGGGGCTGGGAGGCCACGTAGACACTCTTGTTGCCCGTAGCAACATCATGACTCTGCTCTTCCAGTGCATGCAGGTGAGGAGAGGCCGCAGAAACACACACCAAAAGTCTGCTCTATCTGATTGTTCAGTTCAATTAGGTATCCTCCCTGAGCTAGAAAGCTTTGTTTAGCGTTTGTCTTTGTCTTTTTGTCTCAGGACACAATGCCAGAAGTAAGACAGAGTTCTTTTGCTCTGCTGGGGGACTTGACAAAGGCCTGTTTCCCTCACGTCAAACCGTGCATTGGTAATTCTGCCGTGGCCATTTCACACACACACTCAGAGTTCCCACCCAGGCTTAATAGATGGTGTATAACAAGCGTCACAGGTGAAAGACAAACGGTTTGGTTTGGATCCCTTTTGTCCTGCAGCGGAATTCATGCCAATCCTCGGGACGAACCTAAACCCGGAGTTCATCTCGGTCTGTAACAATGCCACCTGGGCGATAGGAGAGATCTGCATGCAGATGGGTGAGTTTCAGCTGAGCTGTGGATGTTTGGAGCCATCTTTCATTCTTCCTGCATATTTCAATGAATTTGAATTGCAGATAGAAAATACCTAGAACACAACCAGGACACCAGAAGGGAGGCAGATATCAGTAGTTTACGAATGCGTTTTTACGCTTACGTCAGGTTCACAGTGAAACAGTTTCCTTTCACCTGTGTGTGTGTGTGTGTGTGTGTGTGTGTGTGTGTGTGTGTGTGTGTGTGTGTGTGTGTGTGTGTGTGTGTGTGTGTGTGTGTGTGTGTGTGTGTCTCACCTAAGCTGGTTATCTCTGCTCAGGTGTGGAGATGCAGCCGTACATCGCCATGGTACTGAACCAGCTCGTCGAGATCATTAATCGGCCCAACACCCCCAAGACCCTGCTAGAGAACACCGGTATATTCACGATGCACGTTTTACAGCTTGACCAAAGGAAACGAATGCCTCGACCCTCCTGCTTCAGATGAGGGCCGTGTGTCCGGACGTGACGCACACAGCTGCTCCAGCCGCTAATCACCTTTCCCGCCTCTGCTTTTCCAGCTATCACCATCGGCCGTCTGGGCTACGTGTGTCCTCAGGAGGTTGCTGGCATGCTGCCACAGTTTATCCGACCTTGGTGAGGAGGGGGGGGAGGCTGTCAAATCTATTTTTAATTGTCCTGAAACATAACTTATTTATTTAACAAAGCCTGCAGAGTGGAGAACTCTCGTCACATCTTCTGTACGTCCCCTCAGAGCTGCGTTTGTTGTCTTAAATGTCTGTTTAGAAGGTTCCAATGAGAAATGTCTTCATAAAGACAGCATGGGCCCCCACTTTTAGGTCAACAAGACTTGGTAGCGGTGGGTTTAAGCTGTCCCTCCCTTCCGCTGCGTTTTTTGCTGTTGTAGTAGCTGAGAGGTGAATTTCGAAGCATACTGCCAGCAGATAGATCAATATTTCATGTCTGAAAATTGCACGCCGCAGGTGCACGTCTTTGCGCAACATCAGGGACAACGAGGAGAAAGACTCCGCCTTCCGTGGGATTTGCATGATGATCGGCGTGAACCCTGGAGGCGTGGTGCAGGTGAGATGTGCCGCTGCAGAGGTTGAGTCGACTCCTCTGGTGTGAAGCTGGCGTGGTGGTTCTGGTCGGAGTGCTTTCTCACCTCCTGCTCTGGTTGTCCAGGACTTCATCTTCTTCTGCGATGCCGTGGCCTCCTGGGTAAACCCTAAAGATGATTTACGGGACATGTTCTACAAGGTGAGGAGCTCAGTGACAGTCAGGGGTGCGCTCTTTCACTCTTTCATCTCAGGTGTTGGACCAGCAGCAGGTCACCCCAAACTGGGGGGGTGCTTCAGATCAAGTCTCTGACAAGACGATAGTTGTCAAACGCGTTAAGAAAGCCCCCCAGACGGGACAGAAACCTTTTGGTTGGTTGGTTTTTGACCCCATCTTTGCTTCACCTTTGCAGATTCTGCATGGTTTTAAGGAGCAGGTTGGGGAGGAGAACTGGCAGCAGTTCTCAGAGCAGTTCCCCCCTCTGCTGAAGGAGAGACTGGCAGCCTGCTATGGTGTTTAGATTCTCCACACCCAGTCAAGAGGTAAGACCCCACCCCCCCACCCACCCCACACACTAACACACTAGTGTGCAAATCACAGTGATGTAAGTGATCGTTTTGACTCTAACTTTGGGTTCTCACACTTATCCGCACCCCCAGGTGAGCCAGCAAGAGGAGGGTGAATGGGAAACTCATCCATCTGTGTATTGCACTGCCCAGATCTGGGGGGAGGGAGAGGGACGCTTACGGCTGCTCCCCTTGACGGACGGCCCCACATGCCCTATGTGTTTGTCCATAGAGGGAGGGTAGGGTAGGGGTGGGAGGGACAGAGGGACACCTCGCGATTAACTAGGCAGGGACCCGACACAGAAAAAAAAAAATTAACCGGTAGGGACAGATAGCAAGTAACCGAAAGAAGGAAACAGAAGGAACACGGTGGCAAAGAGGAGGGCGGGTGAGAGGCCAGTAGAGAGAGAGTCAGGGAAAGACAGGGAGGGAAATCGGTACCAAGGCAGGGAAAATGGAGTCAGATGACACCGAGCGGTGCCATTTGCCTGGGAGGACAGGGACAGTAGAACTTTTAATGGGATTCTTAAACTCGAGCGTCAACAATGGCTTGACTGACAGACCAACGTACACACACACACACACACACCCACACACACACACACACACACACACACACACTTGCACATGCAGTACACCGCAACTGACTCTGGGTGGCGCCATTACCCACACTTTTCAAGACCGAATCCACGTAGTTGGGCCAGACGCACAGGTGTCTGAACTCTGTTCACTTTCTGGGAGATATCTTTCTTTTTCCAGGGAATGGGATTCAGTATAAATTCCTTTATCTGTAGTTGCTGAATTCTTCTGTAAGGTAGTCTCTATCAGTATCTGTTTTCGACCGCCATCTTTGACCTGCGTGCTGCTTCACACAGCTGTCCGTCTGTCAGACGTTATCTTGTCAAATTTTCCACTTTATGGAGAGAGGAGAACGAGAAATCATGGCTTCAGAAACCATTCCAGCAGGAAAGAGGGATTAGGGCTAACAGCGTTTTCTCAAGTAGAGGAAATCATGGAAAAAGAATCACATCCTTAGTTGTCTCTTTGAGATTTGTGTGTTTGTGTGCACACGTGCATGTGCAGTCTGTTAATCTTTACTTCAGCATTCTGTGTCAACAGTTTGTGATTTATGTATTGTTTTTGATATGGTAACGAGCTAAAACTTGACTCCCACCGCGATGTCCTTGGCACCTGTTAACTGTGACCAAGTGTTCGTGTGTTTGCAAGCGAGAATGTGTTAATGTTTCCGTCTACATTCATTCTGATATCCATTTGATGCCATATTAATATCTTAAGTAAAACAGTGATTTGCTATGTCATTGTGATCTTTAGAATGTTTTAAAATGGTCCTTTTTTGTTCTGTTTTGTTTTTTATATTCTGTTTTTTTTGCCTGCTACTGAAAGTTTTTGTTTCTACAATGGACATCGTTTGCACAACTAACGCAAAAAAGAACTTATGCTATAACGAGCGACTGTTAGCTGTTGTTTTTGCACTTTTTAATTTGACCTTTTCTGTTTTTTGTATGGATTTTTTTTTTTTTTTTTAACCTCACCCATATGATATGTGTTGACCCTGATGTCAGTGTTTGTCATATTGTGTTGCACTGTGAAATTAAGTGTCTTTGACTGGCAAAAATATCCCAATACTAAATGGTAAATAAAAACAACTTTGTCAAACTGGGACTAATCCGCACTTTTACAATGACTAACTTTGCCATATCGCTGAGGTGGGTGTATGTGTGTGTGTGTGTGTGTGTGTGACATCCTGCATGTGTGTGTGACATCCTGCATGACTACAGTAATTGTTTTTGCCTGTGTGCATGGATTGAGTAGTTCACACTTTGAGTGCCCATTTAATAGGGTTTGGCTTGGGGAGGGTTTGTAGCCTACATTTTGTATGCATGCCTTGCATCTGTGGGGGGGGGGGGGGG
>BJFM01003973.1:29007-45739 GCA_016586285.1 Arothron firmamentum | reverse complement strand
TTTCCAATTCGTTGCGTATGCAGGAGTGATCTGTGTGATTCGACTGCCCTTTACACCCCAACAAACCACCGCGATCCACAACGAGAGCACAGTACTTAAATAACATCAGCTAGGAGCCAAAGAGTGAGTGAAATATCAACCACAACAACTAGAAACGAGCTGCTATATCAACATCCAACACAGACGTAATGTAAGAGCCACCAAAGATGGACCATCATCTTGATAAATGATAATCAGTGATAATTCTGCCAGTGCGTGAAGACATTTGGGCACTAACGGACGTTGGCTTTTGATTTGACCTTGACTGTGACCACTCTGATAATCAAATCACTTCAGTTTTTCTTTTTTCTTTGTTTGTTTTAGGTACAACAAAGTCTGAACCATAGCTGTTTCCGCAATTTCAGTTCAGTTTTAGTCCGAAGGTTTTTGTAAGCAAGAATATTATATTCAACTTGTACTGTTTTTATTTTCCCTTTGTTTTTTTACTGGGTGCAACAAATGAAAAGAAAATAATGGAGGATGAAACTGTTTGGAACCTGACAGAATAGCTAGTACCTTCTGTTGTTAAGTCTTTTTTTTCCTGTGTTTTTTTTCCTTTTTATGCAAGCTGGAATGAAAATAAAGTGTTGAGTAGATGATAAGATTGATGAGTGTTTGTGTGTAAAAATCTCTGAATTCTTCAAGAAAGCCACGCGCGCTGAAGGCCTGATGACGGAGCTGCTGCTGCCTGTTGTGTGAAAGGTTGTGATGTGGCTTCCTGGCAGAAGTTGTGTCTCTAAAAAGCGAAGGTGTCGTATCAGATCCATCCACACCTGACGCGTGTTTGCGCCGTGTCGCCGTTGTTCTAGTGTCGCTTTTGTTGGCTGTGATCTTATTGTTTTTGTGTTTCTGTTCATGTTTTCAAGGCCCTGCTCCATGAAGCCAGTTTACCAAATAAACCAGGCTTGATTTTATCACCAAACTGTGACCGAGCTTCAGGTGAGCTGGTGGATCATGTCGCTCAGGTTTTTATGACATTCAAAAGGTCAGGATCTGGCTCCTGCTCTCACCTCTACGACCTTGTCCTGGGTAATGTCACGGGGGACTTTATTGGTGACAGCTGAGCTCACAGGGAAAAGTCACACATCAGTCAAGCAGAGAAGTTAATGCAACATAAGAGAGAACGTATCATCCATGCTTTCACATTTAAAATGTGAGAATTACAACTAAACAAATGCAGATAAATCTACTTCACATGCTGCCTGATCAAGGTGAAATGGGACAGATTGTGCTACGCTGACAGCTGATATCTCTGATAATCAGATGAGATTACACAAGTTAGAAAGCAGGCTCTGAAATGTTTGATTGCACTGAGAAACGCCATTTTTATGGCTCTAATTGATTTTTCTAAGGTGCTTTAATAGAAGACATCTTTGTCTTTATATACTGAAAAGACAGATGCTCTTAATTAAAAACCTAAACAATACTATCCTGGAACAAAGTCAAAGTCCTTTCTTCAACAGTTTACACCTGGCAGGTTTCCTTCACTGTCCTCTTTCTAGTCCATTGTTGTTGTTTTTTCCTCCTGCTGGTGTTTCTAAAAGTTGCCGAAGACCTCCTGTCTTTTACTCCAGTCCATAGGGGGCGCTCTCTTCTTGTTGCGGCTGGCGAGGAGCTTTTGTCGCGCCTCGGCAGCCGTGGGGCTCAGACGCAGGCCGCTCTCAACGAAAGGATCCGAAACGCGCCTCTCATCCTCATCGGGGACCTAAAACACAGATTTGGAGATTTTATTTTATTTTTTTCATGTGACCCTGGCTTCTGCCGGGGTCACATGACCCGCCGTCCCCCCCTCTCACCGGAATGCTCATGTCTGAGCTGCTGATCTCCGATTGGGTGGTGGAACTTCTTGAGGACTGAGACGCTGAGCTGCCATTGGGTCTGGACCTCGGCAGAGCAGCTCCCGCGGTGGAGTCTGTCACCGTGATGCTGATGGACGGGGGGTCTGCCGCAGGCAGCCCAACGGTTGGAGACGGGGTGGTGCCAGCGTACACCTCTGTGATGGAGCAGCCGGAAACACACCCAGTGAGCGAGCGAGCAGGTTAGTGAGCGTCCTAGTGAGCTAGTTAGTTGACCTTTGCCCTCGTTGATGCTTGGTGGGAGTCCTAATGTGAGGAACAGTTCATCTGTCTCCTGGTCCACCACTAGGAGGCGCACGTCATCCCCTCCTCCTTTAATGAGCGCCACCACCTCCGAGTGCCTCAGCCCCTCGAGGTTCACACCGTTCACCTGAGGAGGAGAAGTTTAGATGGAGAGAAAAGCAGCCGATGGATGCAGCAGCCAGCCTGGCTTCCTCAGGTTGTGTGTGCGTGTCTGCTGCTGCTGCAGTCGTACCTCCACCAGTCTGTCTCCAGGCCTGAGGTCTGCGTTATCCGCAGCGGAGCCGGGGTCCACCGCACGCACAAACTGCCCACGCTGCGCCTTGTCGCTGCGCAGGTTGAAGCCGTAGCCGTGCTGGCCCTTCACCATGTGACACAGGCGAGGGCCAAGCTTGTCTGGCGGCTCAGGCGACGGCTGCAGCTGCAGCTGCAATCAGAAAAAAACAGCAAAGTCTGCAATCAGAAAAAACAGCAAAGTCTGCAATCAAAACTGGGGGAAACGGATCCTAGTCAGCTGTGGCGGGAGCCTTCCTGTTAGTTTGAATTGGAATTACAAACCAGAAGGTCAAACTGTCAGTTCAGATATTCAAATTCTGATGTGGGACCTGTTTTTTGTCATTTTAACCTGTAATTTTATACAGTCGTGTTGTTCTGTGTGCATGGTGGAGCCTGTGCCTTCATGGGAGACTTATCCTGGCTTCTCTGTGTCCCTCACACACACACACACACACACACACACATCCCGAATGACCAGAACATCAAGACTCTCATCATCAAGAAGGGAATATAATCCTGAAGGGTTAGTGAGTCTGCTGAATGTGTAAACATGGCTGTGGATGCAGCAGTCCTATTATGTAAGACTGGTGCCATGTGGGCATCCGCTGCCATTATAACATCAGGCCACAGTGGAAATGCGTCCGTATTTACAGATCAAGCGTGCGTGTCAAAACGTCATTCTGGACTCTCCGCCTGTTGAATGAGTGCGGACAAACGTGCACTCGCACGCACAGAACGGTTGGAAAAGTGGAGGATGGAACTAGTAATAACAGGAAGGAAATGAGGAGATCTCCAGAGGAGCTCGGCGGTCATTTTCTGTCAGACTCTGCTCAGTTTGGAACTGCGCTGCGGCAGAGCCGTGATGTCCATCTCACAGCCAGCCTGTATTTATGCTGCCTTTTAGCAAAACAGTGGGCGGCACCGTGTGAGCCGCTGACGTTTAGGATCCTGTTTGGCTTTGTTTGGAGCCCAAACACCGGGGGGACAGACAACCGGGGACAGACGGTTGCTCCTGCAGCACAGACCGCTGAGGTTATGGTCATGTTTGGCTGCAGCTTGTGGTCACACATCTGCTGGCATCGGGCCTTTTCTGCGTTCACAAGCTTCAGACACGCACAGCACAGCGGTCTGTCTGCAGGAGGCGGTCCTGCTTTTGTCCCTCAGGTGAGACTAATCCTGCTGCTGAAGGTGTGACGTAACACAAGCGTCCTCATACAATGTGCCCTTAAGTGCTGATGCACGCTTACAGACGCTGGTGATTTGGAACCAGATCAGCTGAGCACAGCTGTTCAGCTGGTGCACTGTATTCGTCCTGGAGGTGAGAAACCCTCCCAGAAGGGCCCTTTGTTTTCATTTACGTCAGCTGTCCTGAGGGCCACCAGCACGCCAGTCTAGAGTTAAATTGTAGAGTTTTAGGTGCATGTAAGTTAGATGGTGTCTGCATTGAAAATGCTTCACAAAATGTTGCTGTTTTTCAAAGGAAGAAAACTCAGGATTCTCTCACTAACTAACACACCTGTCTACTTCTATTCCAGCCAGATTCAGAGCAGAAGAAGACTCTAGATTGTTGAATGCATCTAAGCAAGCTTAGATCAGCTCTTACGTCTGTGTCCGATGCTGCACTTGAGCTCTCTGACGACTGCTGGACCTCCATGTGGGTGACCGGGCCGGTGGGTGAGTCCGCACCGGAGGAGTGCCGGTGTTTGATTTTGAGATACGTGGGTGATATCCCCCGCGGCAGCGGAGAGGTGGAAGGTGTGGGTCCTGGAGAGGGTCTGGGGGAGAGGGTTCCCATCACATCGGCCAGGACCTCAGTGCAGGCCAAGCCCTTTGTGTGAAGGAGCTCATCCGTGTCTCTGTCCACCACCAGCAGCTTCGTGCGGTGCGGCACTTCGAGGATGCGGTTCACCACCTGCAGGACGGGGGAGCAGAAGGAATATGACATAATATGAAACTAAGATGCTGTAGAGTCCATTTTTTCTGATTTTTTTTTTTAAAAAAAAGGCCAAACTGATGAAATAGGTCAGTTTAGGAGACTAATGTATGAAGGTTAACTAACAAATATTATCATAGCTTAAAGTTTCAGTTTATTGTTTGTTGTTCATGAATAAAACTGCACACTGGATATTTTTGGCCTGAGAAAAAAAGGAAAGTCGGTGGTTCCCATTACACAAAGCTCATATTGACCCATTTAAGCCCCAGGTAGGTTCTCCCCTCCTTCTCCTCGGGGGAGGGAAAGTTGTCCAACAGGCACAGAATCTATTTTCCCTTCTTACTATAAACAAAGCTACTGGTTTTATTCCAGTAACTTACTTGATAGTGTGTCTCCGTCTCTACGTTCTCTCCGTTCACCTCCACCACTCGGTCTCCCGCTCGCAGCCCGGCCATGTCAGCCGAGGAGCCGGGCTCCACTTTGCGGATAAACTGTCCACCTTTGTTGCGCTCTCCGTGCAGATGGAAGCCATATCCGCGCTCTCCTTTGCTCAGGAAACAGAGCCTGGGTCTCGGCTCGCTCTCCATCCCGCTTCAGCAGACGGGTCAGCGCTCCGCAGCAGATTAAAAAGCCGTTTGCTCCACCAGTAATGAAAAGTCTGTGACTCTTAATCCAGGGTGATCGCCCCAGGAACGGAGCAATCAGCATAATGTAGGCGGGCTTTGATTATCCACAACTGCTTGGATCGTGGAAGAAAAAGTAATTCATCCATTAGGCAAATATGACGGAGAAAAATACGCGCGTAAATTAAACTCGGTGCGTAAAACGGTGTCACGGACCACGGAGAGGGACCACTAGTCCATGGAAGGGATAAGCCAAGAGATCGGGGATTAGGAAGATGTTCTTCCCACGCACTTAATTCCCTTCCTCAGTGGGGCGTGAGTCCTTCTGTGAAGAGGCGTCAACAGCAGATGCCGCTATCTGCGCTTCCATCGCGCACTTGACGCAAAGGCAGCCTGGAGAGCTTGCTCTCTATGGCCGAGATCAGTCTCAGGCCAAGTTCAGTGTTGGGTCAGCGTCAGTTTTTTCCGGATCATCCCATCTAAGAGGAAGCGACACCGTCCCCAGGTGGAGGTGAGACTGACTGAGACCTGAGAACGGAAATCTTCCTCATCCACCCACTGTCCCCACAATAACAGGCGCGGCCAGGAGAGGGGTATTTAATGTTTCAGGAAGCTTTGTCTATGTGACGTATTCATTACTTTTTCTTTTCTTTTTTTCAAGAGGCTATGAGTCATCCACGAAAGTTAGGACTTCACGGAGATGCACATATTCTCACTTACAGTCCAGTGCAATTTATGTTTCTGATTCATGACGCATTTATTGATTGATTCGACTCCGGGGGGGACTCGAACTAGCACACATTGACAGCTAAAAACTTACAATTTACAAAAAAGATTCTTAGACGCCAAAACCTTGCCGTATCTACGAGGCTTAACGAGTGTATTACCAAGGTTAAAAGCAGTGAAATGCATGTCCAAACCCAAGACGTCTTTAAAGTATGTGTCTGTGCATTACATTATTTATTATTAAAAATTTGCATTTATTGCGATATCAACTGCGACAAAATCAATAATTGAAATTTTATTTTGAAGGAGGCGGATCGTTGACGAGCTCCCAGCCAATCGGAAGGCAGCAGGTGTGGTCACCTCAAAGTTCGCCGGAGAAGGAGAGACCGTGTGGAGGACGACGCAGAGCCTGAAAAGAAGAAGAAAACACCAGAGAAGTTGTTGAAATGGCTTCAAACCTGACCGAGGAGAACCCGGACCTCTGCGAGTTTAGCTGCAGCTTAGAGCCCACGTCTCCCTCACGAAGAAATCGGTGAGCAAACATTTAGCATGCTAAGCGCTAATGCTAACACGGCTAGCAGAGATATGTTGGTTTGCCTCATTTCTACACACCTGTGCAGGATTTATCTGAGCATTTTAAGCACTTGCAGACACGCACGTAACACAAGCATCCTCATACAATGTGCGCTTAAATGCTGATGCACGCTTAAAACAGGCACCAGATCAGCTGAGCACCTCATCATACATCAGCTGTCCCGAGGACCACAAGCACGCCAGTGTAGAGTTAAATTTAAAAGTTTAGTATTCAAAAGGACATATAATGTGACCCTTTTTTGCTAACGTCCCCCTTACGGAACCATGGATCCTCTGTTGATGTGTATCAAAGCAGCCCAGTTCTATAACGTATATGTTTGTACATTCCAGGTCCATTAACTGATGCTTTAACCGCTGAGCCTTTCACCGATTCTTTATGTAAGTACCAGATGAATATTACCATATCACCTTTGTGATATAATACCAATTATCCAGTGGATGTCTCATCTTGTCTTTTAGGAACATTCAGATGTCAGCCAGAGGATGGACTGCCATCACACACTGAAGACTGCTTACTTTTAAGTTGTTGTGTCGCTCATTGTAGAGAAGTTAGACTTGTGTCCTGTTATTTTTCTATGCAAGGAACACAAAATAAATGAATAAACCAACTACATGAATCACCCAGGTGTACAACCAGTCAGATAAGTGTGCGAATCATTATCCTGCTTCTATTATCTCCATTATCATGCTTCCATTATCATGCGAACCATTATCACCATTATCATGCAAATCATTATCCTATTATCATGCGACTATTATCTCCATTATCATGCTTCCATTATCATGCTTCCATTATCTCCATTATCATGCTTCCATTATCTCCATTATCATGCTTCCATTATCATGCGAATCATGATCACCATTATCATGCGACTATTATCTCCATTATCATGCTTCCATTATCATGCGAATCATTATCCTGCGACTATTATCTCCATTATCATGCGACTATTATCTCCATTATCATGCTTCCATTATCATGCGAATCATTATCCTGCGACTATTATCTCCATTATCATGCTTCCATTATCTCCATTATCATGCGAACCATTATCTCCATTATCATGCTTCCATTATCATGCGAATCATTATCCTGCGACTATTATCTCCATTATCATGCTTCCATTATCATGCGAACCATTATCTCCATTATCATGCTTCCATTATCATGCGAACCATTATCTCCATTATCATGCTTCCATTATCTCCATTATCATGCTTCCATTATCCTATTATCATGCGACTATATTTTCCTTATCATGCTTCTATTATCATGCGACTATTATCTCCATTATCATGCTTCCATTATCATGCACTACTCCTCCTCCTCCTCCTCCTCCTCCTCCTCCTCCTCCTCCTGTCAAAAGGTCAGCCGGCCACAGCCCCTTTTTTGAAAACCCCCCCGTCAGATTCCACGAAATCTCGGGAGGGGGACACGGCCCCCCTCCCTTTGCCCCACCAGGTTCAGGGCAGGAATCGAACCAGACTCGGCGCGTTTATTGCGACTTACGGTACGCGTTGATCTTGCCGCTTCGCCACGGTGGAGCTGTCCTTGACTCGGCTCCTCGCACATTTATCTTTCGTTTTTGGGTGGACCTGCACAAAAGGGGAAGCCTTGGACTTGAACCCACAACCTCAAACTACAGCCATGCCACCAGCACCACTCTCTAGCCACTGCACCACGGTGGCCCAGTGACTGGAGCCACTCTCCTGGTGTATTTACAGTGTCTTTTGTAGGCAATGTATCTTATTAGCATATAGAGTCAGTGTATTAAACACAATTTTACTGACAAGTATGACAGAAAACCAGTGTGACATAAATAACAGCTTTCACCTTTTGTCCACAACTACAGCTTGAGCCAACCATCTTCCATGTTCCAGATTCTTGGTTCAAGTCCTGGTTAGAAAAAAAAACAAAACACCTGTTCCAACCAGGACTTGAACCAAGAACCTTCAACCCACCAGCGCTGCGCCCTACAGGCTGCGCCACCGTCACCGGACACTCACCTCTGCTTGTAGTCGTCTTTCTTCACTCCGTTTGCTCATGCAAAATGAAAAGCATTTCATCAGCTTCTCTGGTGTTTTCTTCGGGCTCAGCGTCGTCCTCCACACGGGAGCCGCCGGCGGTCTCTCCTTCTCTGGCGAGTGGTGAACTTTGAACTCTGCACTCCACCAGGTGACCACACCTGCTGCCTCCCGATTGGCTGCTCGTCACCGATCCGCCTCCTTCAAAATAATCTCCTAGACAATCATTATCCAGTCCAGGCAGTTCACATTCACCACAAGTGTCCTGGATATGGAGGTGCCACCCACTAACCTGGCTGGGCTGCAGGTGCGTCCAGTCAGGGTGAATTACCAGAGTAGATCATCCATGGTCACTTGCACCATTTTGTGTAAAGATACTTTACATTCAAAATATTTTTAATCCATCTAATGCTGTCAAAAACAAGCAGGAAATGAGCAGAAGCAGTGCTGTCATTTAGTTATTATAACCAGCAACCAACAGGCTTCTGCAGGAATGCAACGCTGCAGACTGAAAACCAACAGTTCTCACTCATTTAACAGGATTTTACAATCTTTATACATTTAACAATAAACCTAGTGTCAGTGTTTACAATTTTTTTCTATTAAATATTCTTTTGTTGTGTGTAGATGTGTCTAAACCTTTGGTCTCTGTTCAGGAAAAAGGACACAAATCAAATAAATCAAGGATTATTTCTGCTTCCTTGGCCTCCTCCTCTGGGTAACGGGGGAAAGAGCGGTTGGCGAGGCCTCCTTTTTCGCTCTTGTTCTTCCACCATATTTCCCAGCGGGTTCAGCTTCAGTTTTTGTTTTAAACGGTGAGGTCGGACTCTGGGACCGAGGGGATCCCACCTTGGGCGTCTTCACAGGGGAGTTCTTGTGGGCGGAAGGGCAGTCGTGCTGGTTCAGACACACAGAGCACAGAGGGCTGACGGGCAGACAGACCTGCTGTCCGAAGCCCACGAGCAGCCAGTTGATCTCCCTCCACAGCTCCCTGAAACAGCGAGTTGTCCTTTAAAACCGGCATTAACGCGTGTTCATATCTCCTGTCTTTCAAATCTGGACAGGGTTTATGATATCATGTCCTCGTTACTCAGGCGCAAGTGGGTCAATATATGCAAGCCGTCTCTTTTGTGGAATTTAAATCACATTACAAATTACAGAGCTAATTTCTAAATATATTTACACCAACTAATATTGGTATTTTCTACTGTGCTGCATCAGTTCACAGTAATTCCATTTTAATTATGCTGGTTGCCATAGTTACCTGGGCAGCCACTCCTCCAGAGATTTCCGCGTTTCCTCAGGAGTTTTTGTTGGTTTCTTAAGCCAGCCGAGTCTGTTGGAGATGCGATGAACGTGTGTGTCCACCCCTAAAGGAGGAAAGATCAATGCCGTGATGTAGAATCGCTGTGTTTTCATGTTGCAGAGGTTTTATTCTGATATTTTAGATTTACATCCCTACCAATGCCAGACACCTGATCCCAGGCGATGTCCATCGCCAAATGAGCCATCTTAGGTCCCACTCCTGGAAGGCGGACCAGCCCTTCCACGCTGTCTGGGATGTCCCCTCCAAATTCTGTCTGCAGCATTGCAGATGTCAGCTTCAGGTACTTCACTTTATTCTACAGAGGGTTTTGAAGAAGGTTAAGGAAAGAAAAAAAAACATTCAGGTGTTTTAATAAAGAAAACAAGGAGATAATCACATTTTCATTTTAAGAGGGCAAATGTCTGAAGAGGTTGCTGATTTACCCTCCAAAAGCCAACAGGGTAGATGAGTTGTGCCAGTGTTTCATCATTAGTGGCAAGAATATTTTCCAGCGTGCAGCCATGAGCTCTGAGTTTCTGCATAGCTGCTGATGTCACCTGGTCTTTAGTTTGACTGGACAACATTAGAGAAACCAAAACCTGGAAACGCTTGACCTGCCCCAGCAGAGAAGACAACAACACAAATTCCTCTGAGCTCATGCACAATGTCAGATTTTGAAAAGAAGGAACACAACCTAAGCACACCCACATGTGCAGGAGCGTCTGCATCGTAGCACTTATGCGCTCCCATGTTATCCACAGGTGCATCACGGCTGCTTCTCATGGCGCGGATGGATCCCAGTTGTTTCTCCCAGTCCGGAGGTTCCCAGTGCTCCCTCTTCATCGGTGGCACACTTCCATCTTTCTCATATTCCACTTTTAGCTGTCTCCTCCTGCGACTGCGAGTTGGAGCATCTTCTTCTGTTTTGAGTGGATTACCTGGATCAGCACCAGAAACACAGCATAAAGCATTTATGTTGCAGGTTTGTGTAGAGATAAATTTTGATGCTATCATTGAAACTCTGAGTTATCAAAGCCTATGAGTTAATTAACTAATAATTTAGGCCATGTGTAATGATTTAGCTTGATCACAAAACTCTTATGAGTTATTTTGTGTCTCCTCTTATGATTAGACATGACTCCTCTTGTATTTATCTCATGTAACTGAATGTAATCACCATAGCTGTGTAAGCATGTGCTAGTGTGTTTTGCTTTAGCATAACAACTTCATCTTAGGTCACTGTAGAAAACACCTGACAGCTGCTGAGTCATTATGAGCAGCAACAACTTCTGCTGAGATCTCAACAATAATGTGTCCATTATGTACATTAAACATCACCTGAAACAGCCGACGGTCCACACAAAGTTTGAACAACAATGCAGGTGTTCAGATCTGTTAGACCTCTGTTCTCTGCCCAGGTCAGCTTGACCTCTGGGGTCATACGTTATCTGGAGCCTCAGTGCTCCATGTCCTTGAGGGACGGGACAACAGGCTCTGCTTGTTTCAGGACAGGATAGAGCGAACCTGACTGTGAGCTTTGGGATGTGGTGAATCTCTCAGGAGTACAAAAAGCAGGCTGTCAGCGGCTAGAGGAGAGTGCGCCATCCCAAGTTCGGAGAGGAGCCGCTGTCTCGGCCGAGCGTTTGGCGGCTCCTCTGGAGGCCGAGGGCGGCGAACTCTGCTCTACAAGACCAATCTTTTGAATTCTGATTCACCACTACGTTTTGCCTTGTACTTTTTATTCTTCTGGATGTATTTTTCCCCAATAAATTCTGGGCGACATCTCTGAGAAAAGACAACCTCTGGTGCTCTGCGTCACTTTTTGCCACGAACACGCAGGCAGGCGCCTTCTGAGTTCTTCCATCGAGATAAGACTGAAAAACCCAGCCAACATTTGCAAGACAAAAAGTGCTTCAACAGGGATTGAACCTTAATGATTGAAGACGCATCGTATCACACTGAGCACAAGTTACAAAGCAGCCTCAGCCTGGTGCCAAACCCACTGGACGCGCTCATTGTTACACAGTATTGTAACACAGTATTGTAACACAGTATTGTAACACAGTATTGTAACACATGCGCTGTGTTCTCAGGTTTGTGTGTTTCGAAGAACGTAAACATTACCTGAGATATTCGCCTCCTCTTCCTCCAGTTTCACTACCGCAGAAGAAGAAACCGGATCGACTTTCTCGGACTTTATGCGGAGTTTGGACTTTAGCGAGTTTGCAGGTTTACAGTCAGCATTTGGAGTCCCTCTCCGAGTGACAACAGATCTGCTTTGCGTGAAATAATGAGATGCCATAATAAAGTGTTGCGTTATCTTCCAATACCTCGTGCTACAGTGGACTGGAAGCATCAGATTGACATGAAGTTAGCATCTTGTTCGTAGTCAGCTGCCTACCGAGGCATAGATATGCTACTCAGCTCTCTGCTATACATAAAAAACACAAAAAAAACTTTACCATCTGTTTCTTTTACAATTAGACTTCAATACATATTTGTCAGCTAAATAATATTTTTAAAAACTTGGTGCCTTGAGTTGTAATCAAAATCACACAACCTCAGCCCCGAGGAATCTTAAGTTTGCGACCTCAATGAGAAACCAGCTTTAGCGTCACAGTGTATCCGGATAGCTAGCTGCTAATAAATGTATTCGTCAAAAAATGTGTTTCAAATCTAGGACGACATGACATTTTACAGAATTGTTGTTTTAGGGGCGTTTAGTATCGAGCCGTGTTTTTTTGCGTGAATGTTTAATTATTAAATAAATACAGTAGTTTCTCGCTGGTACAGAACTACATTTCCCATCAGCACGGCAAACATGTTTTTATAGGAAGTGGCCTTTTTATTGCCGTGTGTCATCCGGTGGAGGAGTCTAGGATCGAACCTGGGAGAAGGAGCTTTTAGGAGCAAGCTGTAATTTTAAATGCGCATCCGCAGACAGTGCCGGCTGCCTGTGAACGCAACTGTCAATGAAACACAACCCAAGATTAAGAAGGTTAGTGGAGTCGGGGCGGGGGATGTTTTTTTTTTTTTTAAGCTAACAGACTTTGAATGCCACAGGGAAGTGTTAGCCCGTGACTGACAACGTACGTAAAACATACAGCTAACGGTCCATCGGTGCGATCTTGCAATCATCCTGTTCACTCAAACCTTCTTTGTGTTGCTAGGTGTTTGCGAATATAATTAGCTGTGGTCCGAAAACACATTAAACCAGTGTTACTCTTGTCAAACCTAAACAGAACAGTCGTTGTCTGTGCTCAGCTCCCCTCCCCTCGGTCTCTGTTAACTCCACATGACAGCAAATTCTCCAAACATGCCCTCTCTACATGTTTACACCCTATTAGACTGGCACTCTGAACGTCCCTGCTGCGCTTATATATTCCCTAATGAACACATTTTTAACAAAATCTTGATCTTTTGCTTTGATGCGTTTTTTTTGTTGTTGTTGTTGATTCAAATGCACTTTAAAGTTTCCTTTACCTACTAACATTGTCAAAGACACAGTTCAATTTCAACAGAAAGGCAGTCATAAAAAATTCTTTCATTATTTGTAGCAGCAGCATTTATGGAAGATGGCTTTTACACTCCAGTCTGATGCAGGAAAATGGGGGGCCTCATGAAACAAAGCAATGATACTTTGATACTGCGTTACCTTACAAGTATCTCACAATAATCCCCCATATTTCTTCTGAAGCACATTGTCAGATTTCCTCATAGAGATGTTGTTTTCTCCTGGTAGAAATCAATCCAAGCCTGTGAATTGACCAATTCATCCAACAATGAATAAGCAGCCAAGCAAAGAGAGTCTGAAAGACAAGGTCAAAGGGATCTTTGGTCTGGGAACCCCACGCCCCCCAAGTAAACAGAGTGACAGCAAATCTTCTGAGTTTATCATTACATCTGACATCATCAAGGTGTGTAGAGCAAAATAATAAAAAAAACTGCATCGTCATACACACAAACAAACCCTATTTGTCACATGATGTTGTATGTGTTGGTGTTGGTTTGGTTACAGGAGCTCCACCCAGACTGCGGCCTGAGCAGCCGGGTCCGTGTGTTGAACCAGGTTTGTGAGCTTGCCAAAACCAAAAAGTTTGAAGAGGTGAGAGCTGATTAAGTGATTTGTCTGATGCAGTGGCACACACGTTTACTAAAATCTGTGCACACACCTGCTCCTCAGCATGCGGTGGAGGCAGTATGGAAATCTGTGGAAGACATGCTGTCTCCAGAGCAGCCACCTGAAGCCAGACATGCTGTCCTGCAGCTTCTGAGGGCAGTTATACAGGGACAGGTCTGAAAACACATGAGGGGAAATATCAATTGTTAGTCTGGTTCTGGCTCTCTTTCCTTTCCTCACAATATAACATGTGCTCATTTGTAGGGTGAGTGGCTTGGACCACTTCGGGCTTACTTTTTCAAGGTGATCAGGGACTACCAGCCGTGTAACGAGGACCTCTCTGATAGACTGGAAGTCTTCAAGGCTTTAACTGAAAATGGCAAAGACATCATCTACCTGGAGGAGGACATAGGTATAATTCTCAAAAGTGTAACAGAAAAACAGTGACTCTGGGTCATAAATGTAGAACACAGAGGGTTGTAAATACTAATTCCCTTACAAACATGAGGGGAAAACGAGAAAGGATATGTTTATTCATCATATTTTAAATTAGTTATTTCCTTTTATATGGTTTGTCTTAACCAGGGATAGTTTTAACAAAGCTGTCAAGGACTTACAGCTTGTCAAGACTGGTAAGAAGTCTTTGTTTTGTTTTTCCTTGGTCTAGCACAATTTGTCCTCCTCTGGATGGACATAGGACTTACATCTGACTTCCTCCATGTACTTGTAAATCTGGTAAAATTCAACAGCTGCTACTTAGACCAAAATGTCTCCATCATGGTCCAGTAAGTCAGACAAATACACACTATAGTTTTACTTCAAAGAAAATCTGTTATTCATGTTTTGTCTTCTTGCTTGGCTGTATTTCCTGTAGGAAAATCTGTCTCCTCTGCAACAGAACAACATCTTCAACTGATATTGAGGTATACTTTGACTGTGATGCTGTATTTTGCACGACCACATTCAATTGGTATTTTCATAAGCTCTTAACTCCCAATTCAGGATAAAGTCCAGCCTGTTGTTTTTTGGTGATGCTTTTTAGCAATAGCCACAGAATTTTCTCCCAGTGTGGGACAAATGGACTTCTGACATTTGAATCTACAGCGTTTAAATTTAGTGGAACATAAACTGCAGCCATTTCCTCTTAATATTTCAAGCAAAAAATAGATATATGTTTGTGAAGATAGTTATGTCGGTTTTGTATTTAATTGGTGCAAAAGTGCAACTAACTGCTTAAAATTTGAATTTGAGTTGGATGGTTGACAACTTCTACCAACATGCGACATGACTCATATTTGTCCAGGTGGCACTACAAGTACTGGATGCAGTTGTGTGCTACAACTGCTTACCTTCAGACTCCCTCACCATCTTCATTATTACCCTTTGTCGAACAGTGAATGTGAAAGAGTTCTGTGAGGCTTGCTGGAAGGTGAGAAAATACAGATTTAAAAAATAATAATATTTCAGAAGAAATGCGAAAGAGCACATGCATTACTCCTTCCTGTTTCCAGCTGATGAGGAAGGTGTTGGGGACTCACCTTGGTCACAGTGCCATTTACACCATGTGCCGCATCATGGAGGAAAGGTACGGTAAATCTCTGTTTCAACCAGTGGTAGCATGTTTAAATATGCATATTTTCTAGTTTTTAGAGTTTTTCTAACCAACTGCAACCTTCACCAGGGTGTACACAGAGGACGCACCATTATTAAGAGGAGCCGTTTTCTTTGTTGGAATGGCATTGTGGGGCGCACACAGACTCCCTGCCCTTAAGAACACACCTACACTTGTTCTGCCATCCTTCTATAAGGTATTACACAGACACATGCACATACAGGATATATCAACTTCTCAATGTTACTAAATTTTTGTGTAGGAACATTAAACAAGAATAATATATTTTTTTCAAAACACTGTGGAGAATATAATAATTTTGTTATTCAACAGTTTTTTTGGTTCACATCAAGTTAAAAACATGAAAATGTCTTCAAGCCTAGTCTGTTGTAGACCAATGTTAACCAATACAATACTCTAAATAGAATAAACTGTGGATTTTTGCTATTTAGGCCATGTCCAGTGCCAACGAAGTGGTGTCCTACGAAATCGTACTCTCCATCACCAGACTCATCAAGAAGTACGGCAAAGAGCTGCAGGTGGTCACTTGGGACATCTTGTTGGGAATCATAGAGAGGCTCCTGCAGCAGATTCAGGTCTGCACATGTGCTGAAATATGCATCCACATAGTGTTAAAAACATTCATTTCTGACTATATTGGCCTCTCGTTAAAGACCATAGGTAGTCCAGAGCTGAAGGCCATTGTCTATGAGCTGTTGACCACCGTGGAGGAGCTGTACGAGCAGAATGGTTACCATGGCTCGACAGAGAAGTTCTTTAATCTGGTGGAGAAATGTGCTGACAAGAGGCCTGTCAGTATTGTTCTGTCAGATTTTTGCCCTGTTAATCTTGCATACCACTACTACTTACTGTTGCTAACGCTGTGTATCTGGCTGTAACAGGATGCATCAGTGCTGACCCTCATCTCGTACAGAGCTCAGTCAATACAACCAGCCAAGGATGGATGGATTCAGAGTCTCCATCGCCTCATGGAGAAGTTCTTCAGGTAGGCCACAGTTGGTAATTCTTGTCCACAGTTGTCATCAAGCAGGCATATTATTTAAATGTTTGTTTTAAATCAATCTCATCTTTGATTTGCAGTCATTTTCTCTGTTTGCTCTTATGTTACCATTTTGCTTAAAGGAACGAGTCTCGAACTGTGATAAGGATCAAAGTGCTTCATATCTTGTCCTTTGTTCTCAGCACCAACCGACAGCTCTACGAGGTCTGTATGATCACACTCGGTGTCACTTGAAAGATAGCACATGACTGGTTTTTAAATAGAATTGCATCAGTTAATTGCATTTAGAGAACAAGTTATGAGATTACAAATCTCCATAATGACAATTAAGATGAAAATAAGTTGTGGAAAACTAAAAAAA